>JAPTJF010000513.1:0-42296 GCA_029339195.1 Micractinium sp. NFX-FRZ | reverse complement strand
CCAACCACAGCTGTTGCTGGCCAGGCCCCAGAATGGCATTGCTTCCCGCCCCCAGTTTGCCCGCCTGACGTGTTGTTCATCTATCTACGCCTGTACGCACGTACCGCCCCCCTGATCTGCCCACAGCCGTCCTTGCCCTTTGAAATTTTGGAGTCAGCACGTCATTTATGAAGTGTTGCAACGTCGCTCGCCTCATGATTGAGCTCACATTTGCGTGCCGCGCAATCACTGAATACAATAAAGAATTCGTAATATAGTTGTTGTCTGAGAGCCCAGGCGGGGGCAGCGCATCTTCCCTAGCTCGTTCAACCGCCGATTCACATGCAGCCTTCAAGTTGATACTGGCCCCTCCTGCATCAACTTCTCACCCTGTGGGTGCGGACAGGACCCGAGGAGAGTGAGACTTTGAGAGCCGATTCAAACCATGGTGGGCGGGCTGCCGGGGTGAGGGGCAGTGGAGGCACAATCGATCAATGGACAGAGGCAGAGCCTGGATAGGTATTGCGATCTATGCCAGCAGGTGATGGTCCCACCTCAACTGTAACGGTTAGTTATCCGCTTTGAACGGGGAGACGCACACACTCACCCCTGTCTCCGCCCCCCCGGCATCGTCAGTTCCGCCACTGCCGCTGCTGGCAGGTGCTGCCAGCCAGCAGCCAGCGGCCCATTGCCGGATCAGCCCTGGATTGCCAGTCCTCCTCTGCAACCTGTACTGTACTTGAAGACGTCAGTATGTCTCCCTGCCTGCCTACAATGTCAAAGCACCGGGTGGGTGCTGCATGGCGGCATGTGCCTCGTGGCGCTGCCGGCCGTGCCAGCGCCAGTAGCCATCATCATGCTACGGGCGCCGGCGCGGTGTGCTGCGCATATCAATCGCATCCATGTGGGTGTTGGGCAGCAGGGTAGCGTGGCTATGCGCAGCGGCTGTGCTGCTAGCGGTGGCTGGGGCCGAGCGGACGGAGCCCGGGCCCGCTGAGTGCCACCCCGATTGTACAAAGCACGGGCAAGTTGAATATGCTCTGACCAACGTGAGAGAGGAGGACACCGTCCTCGGTCTAGGGCGGGACCGCTGAGAGGCGCGCTGCTTGTCTATCTGCAGGAACTGCGGCGAGGATGGCCACTGCAAGTACGTGCTGGGAAGGCAGCCCACGGGAACACGCAGCTGTGGCGCTCGTCGCTGCCGCCTGCCGACAGCTGCCGCTGCGCACGCCCCAGTGTGCCGCCTGCTGTGCCGGCGCCAGGCCACATCCACTCATGCCGCCCCGCAGCCCAGAGAGCAGCCTGCTGCTGGGCAGGAATGCAGCGGCGTTGCGCGTCTGGCACGTGCCTGCTGAGCAGTGCCGCGAGCGCCACGATGCACATGCTATGCTGCAGGTGCCCCTTCGGGCGGCTGGGCGAGGCGTGCGAGGTAGACTTCCTGGCACCGTGTCGCCAGTTTAACGACACAGAAGGTAGTTGGGTGCAGGGCTTACCTGAGGCTGGCCTGCTCACCCACCCAACAACGGCTGTGTGGTTGCCATGTGCAGGTGCCGGCCCCTGCAATGCCGCCTGCCAGCGGCATGTGTTGCTGGCCTGCCGACCCGCTCACGTACCGCCCGGTATTGGTCACGGTCACCCCACCCCCCTTCCTTTGCAATTCAGCCCTGTGCGGGGTTGTCACCACCAAGAGCTGCGAGTGCATGAAGCGGTGCAAGGAGTATTTCTGCGTTCAGACCATGGAAGGCAACGAGGTGTGCCACGGTGAGTGAGGCATGCCCAACCATCAGAGGCAAAGCAAGGCAAGGCGGCAACGTGGCGCAATGTAAAGCTGTATTTTGCATGGCACGCACCCCTGCTCCTTGGTGCCTGCCATGCACACATTGTCCCTTGCCCTGCATCACGTGCATGCTGCCTTGACTTTTGCTGTGCTGTGCATCACGTGCGGGACACCCCCTTGGCCTGCTGTGCAGAGATGGAGCTTATGCCGCAGCGGCCCTGCTACCGTCGTGATGGTGTGCCCGCAGATGAGCAGTACTCGCGCATTCCTGAGCCTGACGAAGCAGGTGTCAAGTGCTACGAGGGTTACAGCAGTGAAGCCAAAGAGATGAACTGCAGGTGGGGTGGCAGGCGGGCAGGCTTCGCGTGGGGTGGTCTGTCGGTTGGTCTGCCTGCACATGGCGGCTTTTGCACCTACGCTAGTTTAATAGCTACACTGTGCGCCACCCCAAAGAGCTGCAATTGCATGCATAAAGGGAAGGAGTGCTCCAAGAGTGGGGCCTGCAATAAGTATGGCGCATGGCCCCTGCTTGTTCCGGGCTGTGTGCATGCTGTCATGGCTGTGGGCGACAGGCCTGTTTGCCGGTCCAAAAGGCAGGGCTGTGTTTTTGTAACTGGCTTGCCATCGTGACTGTTTGACTGGCACCGGCCCCGCCTCTTATCCTTCTCCTCCCCCTCCGCAGCGAGGCGATGGTGTTCCGTGAGGACCTCAGTGTGCCCCTCTCCAACTGCCCTGACAAATGCAACCGGAGGGGGCACTGCCAGAGCCGCAAGGGCCAGCCGGAGGGCGGGTATTGCATGTGCGAGCGAGGATACACCGTGAGTGCCGGACAGTAGTATTGGCTAAGTGACACATTCGTACGGATGTTCTCCGGTGCCTGCGACTCCGGTTCCTGCGACCGCCTGCCTGCGCCTGCGCACCTCACATCCCTGCGTACCCCACCTGCATTCGCCTCGCTGCCACCCTGCCTGCCCGCCTGCGCACCTTCTTACCTCCTTTCCCTAATGCCACGTTCCGGGCAGCCATGGAAACTTACATTCATCTGCTGCCAACTGTGCGGTGCGCAGGGAAACAGCTGCGAAGTCAAGCAGGACCAATGCTACAAGCAGTGCAGCGGTGAGCTAGCATGCGGGCACTGCAGGCAATGTGCCACAGTCTGCAACTTGTTGCAGCACCCAGGCAGGTCCCATTACTATATCGCTAGCAATAGGAGGTACGCCTTACATGTCACAGGTTCTGGCCTGCTTGAAATGGATGTTGAGGCGTGGCCCTAGACAGGCCTATCTGTGTGTGTGTGGTGCCACTTGTTCCACCCTGCCTAATGACCTGCCCGCTGTGCATGGCTGGCCTGCAGGGCGCGGCAAGTGCACCGACCAGTTTTGCCACTGCGAGCCGCCCTACTTCAGGTGCGGGCGCCTTCGGTGCTCAGCAGTGCTGCAATCTGAGCAGGTGCATCGTGTCAACTAGAGGTGTGAGGAACGGCTCAGGGTATTGACATGCAGCAGGCAGCCAGGAACATGTGAACTTCTGGGGAAGAGGGTGATTGTTGATTGATCCAATTGCTTGGGGAAGCGGCATGAGGGGACCTGCCAAGGAGCAACTTGTGCCCCAGCTTGTACTGTATCCAAAGTTGCCCCAGTTGGTCTGCTGTGCCTGCACCTCAGCCTACCCGCCCGCCTGCCTGCTGCAGCATCGGGTGCACCCGCAGCAAGGTCTACCCCGCCAACTACTCGCGTCCCAGCCCCGTCGACTTCAAGATCTACATGTGCGCCGCTTGCTGTTGTCTGCAGTGTAAATGTGCCCTCGAGCGTGCATAAGGTGGCAACGTGCCGGCTGCTGCTTCAACCTTGGCCTCCTAGCAACTTGCAGTGGCTGGTTTTCTGTCTTACCAACAACTGCATGCTTGTTGAATACCTGCCTGCAGGTACAAACTGACTGCTCAGCACATATGCATGCAAAACCTTGCAAAACCTTGCAAATCCTCTCTTGCTCCTTGCAGGTACGAGCTGAACACGCAGGTAGTTTGGAGCCTCCGTCAGGCGCGGTGGGGGCGCCTAGCAGATTGCAGCGGCGCGGAGGTCAACCGGCCACGGGCAGCATGCGGTTTGCGGGCCGCCGCCTGCCGTGGCGTTGCCTAACATGCCCCCGTTCCCCTGTGTCACCGTGCCGCCCCCAAGTTGCTGTGAGCTTCTGCTTGCAATCTAGGTTCCAAGTGTTATGCTGACCGGCCGCAATCCTTCCGGCATGCGCAGCTGGCGTATGACAATGTCCGCTTTGCGGGCTTCCAGGGACATGATGCGATTTACATTGCCTACGCCAAGGTGATTATGCATGGCTTGCGTGCCTGCTGGCTGTCTGGCTTGTTGGAGCTTGCAGCCTGGGGGGAATGTAGGTGAAACACCAGTGCGCAGCTCTGCTTGACGCTATGCGCCAACCTTCAAGCTGTGTCATTCACGTTGGCATCACTAGTGGTGGAACCCATCCTCCCGCGTAGAGCTGGCTGCTGCGCCCCACAAGAGTGCCCATGCGGCACCCCGTGGACTGTGCAAGCCCTACCTTTTGCCACAGCCCCAACCCGTGGGTCGGTACCGCCTGCCTCGGCACCCATTGCCATCAGCTCACTGCGTCTCCCACTGCATGCGCACTCCTGCAGTTCCTGGAGCAGTTCTTGGTGAGCCCTGTGAGGACTGAGGACCCCTCGGAGGCCAACCTCTTCTTCATCCCTGCCTTCACGTATAGCTACACAGGTGCGTGGCATGAAGGGGCTGGCAGATGGGGCAGCAATTACCAACTCTTTGTCTACAGGGTGCTAGGCTGGCCTGGTCTTTGCCTGGCAAGTGCGCGGCAAACTAAGAGGTGCCTGACTTGCTAATGAACAGATGGCGTCCCCCTGCCCCTCCCACCTCTCCAGCCACATGTGCCCCCTGCACTGTGCCCTGGGGGGCTCCCTGTCGCTAGATGGCTCGACCCAGGCATGTTGCATTGCATGTACATTCCCCCTTGTGTTCTTCCATTGGTGCACCTGGCAGGCAACGGTGGTGTTGGCAACGCTCATTTTGCGGCCGTCATCGACCACCTCAAGCACAACTACCCATACTGGAACCGCACAGGCGGGAGGGACCACTTCTTGGTGAGAGCTTGTGGCTGCAGTCAGCCTCTGCCTGCCGTTCACCTCTCTTTAAGACTGCCTGGTGTGCGTTGGGCAGGTGTGTAGGGGTGGGGCCACCTCTTGCTGTTCGCAGCGCTCTTCTCAAGAGAAGGATGGTTGCTGGGGAGGCTTCAGTTGCCTGCGTGTATGACAGCGGCCAGCTGCACCCACTGCATGCCGGCATCCCTGCCATCATGCCCTCCTGCCTCTGTCAGCCGTGTGCCCTGCTCCTCGCCTGACCTGGCCTGGCTTGCCACGGCAAGACTGCCTTGCCTGCCTTGGCCCGGCGTGTGACGCCGGCCTGCCCTGCCCTTTGCCCTCCCTCCACCTTCTGGTTGCCCCGCTGGCAGTCCTGCAACCTTTAAGCTCGTCCTGCCCTGCTCCCGAACCCACCCCCCCTCTGCCTCATTGCCACTGTCCACCCGCCCGGCAGTGGACTCCCACCGACCGTGGTGCCTGCCACCTGGATGGACTAGCCATGGACATCATCAAAATAACTCACTTTGGGCTGACCCACACCCCGGACAACCACGGCCCCATCCCACCATATGGCTCGTATTGTGAGTGCCGGGTGTGGCAGGTCAGCCAGCAGAACACAGGGCTGGCGCAGGGCCAGCGCAGCGCAGCGCAGTGCCCCTCAGGTTGCCTGCGTGCTGCACGGGACCCTCTTGGATGCACCCAGGCGAGAAGGAGCGCGGTCGCTGCGAGCTGCGGCATATGTGTGTCTGCACTGCCCTGTTGCTCATCCCTTCTCCTGTCGGCACTGCCCTGATGCCCACACCTTCGACTTGCAGCATATGGCTGCACCCACCCTTTGAGAGATGTGGTGGCTGTTCCTTTCCACCCCATCGACGGCACCTGGCTCGACAATACAAACAAATTGAGTGTGGACGACCTCCTCAAGGGGAAGAAAAGGTGACTCCTGCTTTGTCAGCGCTGCTGCTCATGGGCAAGGGAGGGTGATCTGAGGGTGTGGAGGGCCTGTTCTAGGGTGGAAGAGCGAGGGAATGCAAGGCAAGCTGTTACCAGGGAGGACTCACAGAGAAGGCACACATTGATATCCTATGTGCTCTGCACCCCAAGTGCGAGCACATATTGCGTGTCTTTTGCAACAGTAGCGACATGTGCGGGGCTGGGTGGGTGCATAAGCGTGGGTTAAAGTGGAGTGGGGCTGGGCGGGCCCCGCAATGCGCTGCCTCGCTGGCCCCAGGTAGGAGGCAGAGATGACTGGGCCAATGTGGTATGGAGTTACGGGGTCCGAGCCCGGGCATGGGAAGATAGGGCAAGAGCAGCAAGCACAGTGCACAGCGTGCTTGCAGGCGGTGTAGGGCAGGGCGCAGCTACTGGCCCGCCTGCCCGCTTGCCTGCCCGCGCGACCGCCCACCACCACCAAGCCCTCCCCATTGCCCGCCATCCATCCATTCCACCTTGCCCCTCCCATCTGCCCGCCTCTCCCTCACCACCCCCTGCCACCTGCAAGACGTCCAATGCCCCCCACCGCCCGCCCTGCCAATCCCACCTTGCCCTCTCCACTGTACACTGCCCCCGCCTCACTTTCTCGGCATCCTAGCCACCCACCACCCCCGCCCTGGAGCATGGCCTTCTGGTCCGGTCAGGTCGCCCAGACGTGGAAACATCATAATGCAGAGTCTCAAACCAAGCTCTTTGTACGAGTACAACTCTTGCCCCCCTGCAGCATTTTTTTTGTTGCTGGTGGCCTCAGATTTGACGATCCCGAGTACAGTGGCAACTCGCGGCAGCTAGCATACAACCTCACGCAAGAGTGGAACGACCCAGAGTTCCAGGTGAGGGCAGCACTGGTGTTTTGTGGAATCCTCGTGTTTGCACGCACTGTGAGGTGTGCAACCCGGTGCAACAGGGAAACCTTGGGGCATGAATGTGGCTCAAGGTGCCTGCCTTGTGAAGTGTGCGTTCCAGCCGCCCAGCATGGGTGCTGGAAGGGGCAGGGGCCGGGGCGGGCGCTGTGCACGCTCACATGCTGCGCTGTTTGCCGTGCTGCAGGTTGTGCAAGGCGGTGTGCCCGATTACGAAAACCGGCTGCGCACAACCAAGTTCTGCATGGCTGTCTACGGGTGGGTGGGGGATCGGGAGGTGTGGTGATGAGAGACTGTGGGGAGGTTGGGGTCATGATGATAAGACGGTCAATGAATGGGTGGAGGGCAGCCAGGCAGGCTGCTGGCGGGCGAGCGGGGCTGGCAGGGGGAGGACCTTGCGTGCGCTGCAGGCAAGCAAGGCACCGCGTATGGCAGAGCAGCAGACAAAGCGGACCGGTGGGGCTTGGAAAGGGCGCATGCAGCTGGCCTGAACAGCCACTCGCCTTGCCGCCTGCCTGCCCAACCACCCGTCGCTCCTCTGTGCTCCCTACTTTGTGTGCAGGCATGGATGGGGTGAGTGCCTCGCCAGCCAGCTGGGGCGCCCACAGTTTGCACAGGCTCGATAGTCAGCCTGCAAAATGCATGGGAGGGGACGCACCTGCTACCAGTGCTGTGTTACGGTACAGGGCTGTGCATTTTGTGCGCTAGTTCCGCTCAGCTGGGATCCCTTGTCGTGCCAGCTAACGTTGTCTTCCCACACCTGCTTGTCACTGCATCCTTCTGACATCAGCCCCTCTGGCTGCCATGTTGCGCGCAGGCAACCGCCTGCTTCAGGCCATGATAGCAGGCTGCGTGCCCGTCATTGTGCAGGTGGGTGGGTTAAAGTGTGCCATATATGCTGCCTTGCATATTCCCACCATACATGGCACCGGCCAGGGCTGCAGCCTGTGCCGTGTCCCCGCACCCCCCATCCTTGGCAACCTTGATTCCTCCCTGCCCTGGCGTCCTCCCGTTGTAGGAGCACGTGATTCAACATTACGAGGATGTGCTGCCGTATGAAGATTTCAGCATCCGCCTGAACAACAAGGATCTGCCTCAGCTGCGCGAGATTCTGCGGGGCGTGAGCGATGAGCAGTACCGTAAGCTGCTTGAGGGCGTGAAGCGGCACTACCCGGCGTTCAGCTGGAATGTGGAGAAAGGGGGGCGGGCGTTTGACTACACCATCGCCAGTTTGCGCCGAAAGTACATGAACCTGAAGGCGCTGTTTTATGGGACCTACAGCTCCCTGCCCAACTGCCAGCCGTACCTCCCCGAGACTTGGGGCAAGTGTGACCCTCGTCAAAGAGCATGAGTGCAGCCGTGCCTGCTTTCCGGAATGCCTTGGTTTTATTGTAATTTTATCTTTTGCAAATCTTCAGACGGATGGTGCCACCGTTGTTGCGCAGCTGCTTCTATGGAAATCAAGTTTGTCTGCTGCAAGACAGTGTGTCAACGGAGGGCCTGGGCAGGGCAGTGCGCGCCTGGGCTACAGCGCCCGAGCCACCGTGCAGTGCCTTGTGCGGCAGGTGAATCAGTTGCATCTGGCGCTGCAAGCTTGTGCCTGAGCTCGCTCCATGTATGCACCTTGGAATGCTGCGCACGAGATGGTTTGCTGAGTGAGTGGTGCTGCCAGCGCCGGCGCTGCTTGAGCGGCGGGCGAGCAAGAATGACAGAAGGGCACGCGCTCCGTCCAGGCGTCTGCCGTTGCTCATTTAAATGTCGTCGGGTTCCCGGCGGCAGCAGACGCTGCCCATTTGCACAGCGGTCCTGCTGCTGGTGGCGGTGTGGGCAGCGGCGGAGGAGCGGACAGAAGTGGGGCCGGCTGTGTGTCACCCCGACTGCCATAAATTCGGGTGAGTTGCGGGAACATGCTAGCGGGAGCAAGGGGCAAAAGTTCCCGCAGCCTGAGGGAGGACCCCATCCTCAGGCCCCTTCCCTCTCTCCCGTGACTGCCCTTGAGTACACGCAGGAACTGCGGCGAGGATGGACACTGCAGGTGACTTGGCTCGGCCAGCGCGTGTCTGCGAAGTCTCGAGCTGCTGCTCCCGCCGCCGCACCGCCGACCTGGCCGTGCGCTGCAGTGCAGGCAGCGCCTTGCGTGCTGCGATTGCCAGGGCCCTCGCCTGCCCTCTGCTGGAGTGAATGCCCCCCTGCCAGCTATGGACGGCCTGCTACTCGGGAGGGACACGCTGCGTGGTGATGCACCCTGCTGCATGCAGGTGCCCCTTTGGGCGGCTGGGCGAGGCATGCGAGATTGACTTCCTGCGGCCATGCAAGCAGGACGCAGATGGCCAACGTAAGCTGTGCTATTTTCCTTGGAAGTGTGCGGGGCGACACTTCCGACGCTGGGCTTTGGGCAGGCAGGCTAGCCTGCCATTGCTACAGTCACCACCCTTTCCCGTAGCCCATTGCAGCCCATTGTGGGAAGGTCGTGACAAAGAGCTGCGAATGCTACAAACGGTGCCAGGAGTACGCGTGTATGACTGACTCCAAGGGCAGCCGCGTCTGCAAAAGCCGTGAGTAAGCGGTGCCATCATATTGTTCCCGTGTGGCCGTGCATTGTTGGCATCTTTGCCATTCACCAATGTTCCCCTCCTTTTGCCCTGCTGCTGCTTTGCGGTGCAGTTGTGTTACATACATCCTTACCGCCTTGCAGCTGATGTTTTGCTGCTGTGATGTTACCTGCCTTTCTCCCTCCCTGCCAATGTGCCATTTCGTTGACCAGCACATGTTGCCCCTACCCTGCAGATTTTGCCCTGAGCTCGAACCGCGCCTGCTACATGCGAAAAGGGGTGCATCCTGACGACCAGTTTTCTAAAGTGCCTGAGCCAGATGAAACGAGTGTCCAGTGCTACTCTGGTTTCGACCAAAATCAGGCCATCAATTGCAGGCATGCAAGCCGTGGCTCTGGAGTTGCTCTGACGCTTGGCATGGCCTGCCCAGTACCCTTGCAGGCACTTTTGCAGGCCCCAGCTGACCAAAGTGGCGTACGCAGCTGCCAGTTCATGCTCAGTGGCAGTGCCAGCGTTGCGCTGGGTCTGCTGGCCTACTGCCATCCTCAGTTGGATGTGCACATGAGGAGCAGCCGGCCTTTGCTTGCTAACTGGCCTGGCATAGCATGCCACAGCGTCCTACGAACGGGCAAACACCCCTGTTCGCCCAGCCACTGTCCTGCCATGCAGCGCTGCTATGACCGAGCGAGTTGATGTGAGCCTGCCATTGTCGCAGTGCAGCAACCAGTGCAACAGGCGCGGGTGAGAGAAGTGAGGTGGGTCAGTGCGGTAAGAAGCCGCACACCCGGAGCAGGGGAAGTGTCAAGGGGCTGTTGACCCGCTTGTGTGTACGTCCGTCTAATAGGGCGTAACAATCCCGCTCATCTAGCAGCCAAAAGCTCACCATCGTCTTGCTGCTTTTTATGCAAGCACACTTGCTCCTTTGTGGTGCAGGTATTGTGCAAGTGTTACAGACAACCCCGCAGGCCAGCCCTTCTGCCGATGCTACCGAGGATTTGAGGTACACACCAGTCAGCAAGCGCAGTGTGCCTCTCTTGTGCCGTGGCATGCCTACAGTGTGTGGCTTTGCCCGGCGTGCAACACCTTTGTTGGCAAGCTTTGCTATCGCGCTTACAGTTGGTCGTTGTTGTGGCTTCTTGGCATGTAGGGCGCCGAGTGCGAGGTCGAGAGGAACGCTTGTTATCTCAATTGCAGCAGTGAGCCTCTCTTGCAATATTTGAGCCCTGCAATGTTGGCGCATGCATGCTAACACTCTGAGCCAGCACAACTTATTATGTAAGGGCTCCAACGTTAGATATTGTGACTGATGCTAGCCCTACTACCCTCACACGTCCACCATGGCTGCAGGTCGGGGCAAATGCATCGACCATTTTTGTCATTGCGAGCCGCCTTACTTCAGGTGCGTGCAGAAGCACGTCATTGAAGCTGGAAGGCGGGCGTTCGACGTATACATGCACACATCGAGAAAACACAGGTGCCTGTTTCATCACGTCCACATGCTCATCCTTCACTAGTGGCTTGCTCTGCAGCATCGGGTGCACACGGAGCAAGGTGTACCCTGCCAACTATTCGCGACCCAGCCCCGTCGACTTCAAGATCTACATGTATGTAGAGGCATGAGGGTCTGTGCTCGTAGAGGGAGGAGGCCATGGCTTTACGTGTGCTGCCCAAAAGGGATTACCCCCACCACCACCTGAGTACGAACAGGCGCGTGGACACTTCATCCGCGTGCCCCTTCCCACTACCATTGTGCGAGGTGTGAGACTGGATTTACATGCAGCAAGTTTGCTCACAATCTTGCTTGCCGTGTGCTCCCCATTGCTTGGCGTTTAGGTACGAGCTGCCTGTGCAACTGGCGTTTGACAACTCCTACTTCGTGGGCTTCACAACTTGGGACCTTATATATGTGGCCTACCAAAAGGTGTGCAGTGTGTATTTCACTGACGCGCAAGGTCACCTTGACAAGGTTGCAAACTGACACAGTTTGGTAGTTACGATTGTGAGGACTCGGGTGTTCCGTTGGTGGACCGATAAGCCCGTTGGGTTGTGTGTGCAATGGGCATTTGCGTTGACTGTCCCTGTGGCAAGGGTATGTGCGTCCTATGCCATACCGCTGCTGCTCACGTGTTCTTGCTCAACTTTGTCCGCTTGCAGTTTCTGGAGCAGTTCTTGATGAGCCCTGTGCGCACGGAAGACCCATCTGAGGCCAACCTCTTCTACATCCCCTCCTTCACCTATAGCTATGGCGGTGCGTTGCGCTGATGGCAGGATGCATTAGAGACGCGTGGTTCGGCAAGTCAGGCAAAGGACATGTCTCCACTACTTGATGTACAAACGTTACTGGTAGGCAAGAACCGTTTTTTTTGTGTTTGGCCGCTCACTGTTAGCACTGCTTTTTCGTTGGGTGGCAGGCAACGGCGGTGTGGCTGTCGACCATTTGAAGGCCGTCATCGACCACATCCAGCACAAGTTCCCCTACTGGAACCGCACAGGCGGGAGGGACCACTTCTTTGTGAGTTATCGACTGGCGCTGCGCTGGTTGACGTACACTAGTGCAGCATGGCTGGCTTCCCACCCGCTTTCCGTCATGTTGCACCCAAGCACGTGCTTGCCAATGGACCCTCTTGTGTGCATCAAACTCGCTAGGTTGTGCACCACCCTACAACCTTTCGCAACCCCAGGCTTCCCCGCCCCTTTTACCCTGGCAGTGGACAACGAACGACCGTGGCGCCTGTCACCTGGACGGCCTTACACTGGACGCTATCAAAATAACTCACTTTGGGCTGACCCACACTCCAGACCACCACGGCCCCATCCCGCCATATGGCTCGTATTGTGAGTGCCGGGGGTGGCAGGGCAGCGCATCACAGGGCCAGCGCAGCGAAGCGCAGTGCTCCTCAGGGGCACCCTGCCCCATCCCTCCGGTCCCTCGTCCCCTAACCTGCCGGCACTGCACTGATGCCCAACTCTCCGTCTTGCAGCGTATGGATGTACCCACCCGCTGAGGGACGTGGTGGCTGTTCCTTTCCACCCCATTGACAGCACCTGGCTGGACAAGACAAACAAAATGAGTGTGGATGAGCTGCTCAGGGGGAAGAAAAGGTGAGTATTGGTTTCCTCACTGCTCCTGCGGAGACATTGCATGAGGGGAAAGGGCAGGCGAGCGGAGGGCATGGAGGGTCCGTGCGCAAGAAGAGGGTTCAGGGCGCGGGTTGATACAAGGTGTTTAGGGAGGGCAGGGCAAAGAGAAGGCACAGAGAACGGTATGTACCGTGCCATGCGCCCCGTGCACTGGCACGTAGCGCACCTCTGCCCCACAAGTAGCGACAGGCGTGGGGCTGGGCGGGTGCTTCTTGGAGGGGGTGGCATTGAGTGGGGTGGGGGAGTTCTCACATTGCGCTGCCTCGCTGGCTCCAGGTCAGAGGCAGCTGGCTGGGGCCAGCGTAGGATGGAGCAGCGAGCGCTGAGGCCGTGGCTGGAAAATTATCGCATCAGCAGCAAGCACAGTGCGCCATTGGCATGCAGGTGGCGCAGGCAGGGTGTGCGCACCCGGCTGCAGGCCCGCCCGCCCGCCCGCCTGCTCGCACGACACCACCCACCACCACCCACCCCTCCCTTTCACCCGCCATCCCACCCATCCCGCCCTGCCCTTCCCTCTGCCCGCTTCTCCCTCACCACCTCTCACCGCCCACCCACCTGACCAATGCCACCCACCCGCCCGCGCTGCTCACCCCACCTAGTCCTCCCCACCGCACACACACCCAACCCACTTCTCACCCTTTTAGCCACCCCTTTACCCCCTGCCCTGCAGCATGACCTTTGTGATTTTGTGATTTGGTTAGGTCTCTGAGGCCTGAACAAAACACCACCAGTGTCTCAGGTCAGTCTTCTTTGTCCACTCCCACTGCCCCCTGCAGCTTGTTTTTTGTTGCTGGAGGACTCAGGTTCAGTGATCCGGAGTACAGTGGCAACTCGCGGCAGCTGGCTTACAACCTCACACAAGAGTGGAACGACCCGGACTTCCAGGTGGGGGCAGCACTGGTGTTCTGCGGAATCCTAGTTTAATAGTTTGTATCATATGTGGTGTATGCAGGCGTGGCAAGGTGTGCAAGCCCATGCAAGAGGGAAAACCATCGGGGTCCATGACTGTGGCTCGGGGTGCCTGCATTGTCTAGTGTGCATTTCAGCTGCCCAGCTTCTGTGGCTGGAAGGGGCGGGGGGCCGGGGCGGGCGCTGTGCACGCTCACATGCTGCGCTGTTTGCCGTGCTGCAGGTTGTGCAAGGCGGTGTGCCCGATTACGAAAATCGGCTGCGCACAACCAAGTTCTGCATGGCTGTCTACGGGTGGGTGGGGGATCGGGAGGTGTGGTGATGAGAGACTGTGGGGAGGTTGGGGTCATGATGATAAGACGGTCAATGAATGGGTGGAGGGCAGCCAGGCAGGCTGCTGGCGGGCGAGCGGGGCTGGCAGGGGGAGGACCTTGCGTGCGCTGCAGGCAAGCAAGGCACGGCACAGGACAGAGCAGCAGAAGAAGCGGACCTGTGGGGCTAAGAAGCGGCGCATGCAGCTGGCCCAAACAGCCATTCACCTTGCCTGCGCGCCCAACAACCCGTCGCTCCTCTGTGCTCCCTATTGTGTTTGCAGGCATGGATGGGGTGAGTGCCTCGCCACTTAATCTGGGGCGCTCAGAGTTTGCAAGGCTCAATGCTCTGCCTGTTAATGGTGCTACCAGTGCTGTGTTACGGTGCTGGGCTGTGCATCCTGCATTTGCTAGCTCCGCTCAGCTGCGATCCCTTGCCGTGCCAGCTAACCTCGTGTCCTCACAGTGCTTGTGGTGCCACCTGCATGCTTCTGATGTCAGCCCCACTGACCGCCCCGTTGCCACTGACCCTTGTAATGTCTTGCAGGCAACCGCCTGCTTCAGGCCATGATCGCAGGTTGCGTGCCCGTCATTGTGCAGGTGGGTGGGTTAGCAGTGCATATCTGCTACACGCATGCACTTCCCACAAACATGGCGCCAGCCCGGGCTGCGGCTGCTTTTCCGTGTCCCCACACCCCCCATCCTTGGCAACCTTGATTCTCCCTGCCCTTGTGTCGTCCCTCTGTAGGAGCACGTGATTCAACATTACGAGGATGTGCTGCCGTATGAAGATTTCAGCATCCGCCTGAACAACAAGGATCTTCCTCAGCTGCGAGAGATTCTGCGGGGCGTGAGCGATGAGCAGTACCGGAAGCTGCTCGAGGGCGTGAAGCGTTACTACCCGGCATTCAGCTGGAATGTGGAGAAGGGGGGGCGCGCGTTTGACTACACCATCGCCAGTTTGCGCCGAAAGTACATGAACCTGAAGGCGCTGTTTTATGGGACCTACAGCTCCCTGCCCAACTGCCAGCCGTACCTCCCCGAGACTTGGGCCACGTGTGACCCTCGTCAAAGAGCATGAGTGCAGCCGTGCCTGCTTTCCGGAATGCCTTGGTTTTATTGGTTTCCAAATCCTTGTACAATGGTTTCCCACGTTGTGTCAAAGCTGTTGCAAATCAACTTTGCCTGCTGCACCCCGAGCCTAGGGCAAGCCAGTGTGTCAATGGAGGGCATCAGCCCGGGCAGGGCAGTGCGCGCCTAGGCTACAGCGCCCGTGCCACCGGGCAGTGGCTTGTGCGGCAGGTGAATCAGTTGCATCTGGCATTGCAAGCTTGTGCCTGAGCTCGCTCCATGGATATAACTTGGAGTGCTGCGCCCGAGATGGTTTGCTGAGTGAGTGGTGCTGCCAGCGCCGGCGCTGCTTGAGCGGCGGGCGAGCAAGGCAGACCGACAGAAGGGCACGCGCTCCGCCATTCCAGGCGTCCGCCATTCCTCATTTAAATGTCGTCGGGCTTCCGGCGGCAGCAGACGCTGCCCATTTGCACAGCGGTCCTGCTGCTGGCTGTGTGGGCAGCGGCGGAGGAGCGGACGGAAGTGGGGCCGGCTGTGTGTCACCCCGACTGCCATAAATTCGGGTGAGTTGCGGGAACATGCTAGCGGGAGCAAGGGGCGCGACAGTTCCCGCAGCCTGAGAAGGAGGAACCCATCCTCAGGAGGGAGAACCCATCCTCAGGCCCCTCCCTCTCTCCCGTGACTGCCCTCAGGAACTGCGGCGAGGATGGACACTGCAGGTGACTTGGGTAGGCCAGCTGCTGCTCCCGCCACCGCCGCCGCCGCCCCGACCTGGCCGTGCGCTGCAGCGCAAGCAGCGCCTTGCGTGCTGCGATTGCCAGGGCCCTCGCCTCCCCTCTGCTGGAGTGACTGCCCCCCTGCCTCCTGCCAGCTGTGGACGGCCTGCTACTCGGAGAGAAATGTTGCGCGCTGACGCACCCTGCTGCGTGCAGGTGCCCCTTTGGGCGGCTGGGGGAGGCGTGCGAGCTTGACTTCCTGCGGCCATGCAAGCAGGACGCAGATGGCCAACGTAAGCTGTGCTGCTCTCCTTGAAAGTTTGCAGGGGTGTGAAAGGCCAGCCGGCCCCTTGCCCGTCTGCTGCCTCAGGTGGTCATGCACAGCATTGATCGGCCTCACACCATTGAGAGCTGCCCTTCATCGCCCATCCTGCTTGCAGCTAACTGCGGCGAAGCCGTCACGAAGAGTTGCGAGTGCTACAAACGGTGCCAGGAGTACGACTGTATGACGGACTCAGCAGGCGCCCGCGTGTGCCAACGCCGTGAGCAAGCGCCGCTTGCACTGCATGCTGCCGCCGCTGATCCCTTCACGCTGCTTGTTTGCGGCCACGCCACTGCCACATTGCTGCTCTCGCATCTGCGGTCATTGGCTGGTTGTGGTGGTGGCGGCGCTGCTGCTGCTGGAATTGCGTTGATATGCTGTTGCTACACAGCCCCACTCTTGTGCTGATGCTGTCAGCCACCATGTGCTCTCAGTGCCGCTCGCCACCGCTGCTTTGCCGCCACGATCATGCGATGTCATTACGCCTCTGCGCCCCTCCTGCATCTGCCGCGCACCAGTCACATGCGCAACCCCACCCTGGATGCGCCGTGCCGTGCAGCTGCAGCAATGGCCGCCCTTGAAAGCCGCGCCTGCTATGACCGCGAGGGCGTGCCCCCAGACGACCAGTTTTCGATCATTCCAGAGCAAAACGAGCAACGTGTCAAGTGCTACAGGGACTACCGCAAAGAGCAGCCTATAGAGTGCAGGTGGGCTGTATGTTGTGCTGCATGCCCGCAGCCAGGCCAGGTCCGCAGGCAGCACCTCCCTCGGGCGAAGGCCCGCACTGCGACACTGGCGCAAGCAGCGCGCATGCTAACTACTGCGATTTCAGCAGCAGCCAGCACGGCTCCCTGCATGCGGCTCTGCTGCCACCCAACAGCTGCATGCATTGTTGGCCTGTGCCCACTTTGGTGCTGTTGCTGACTGTTATGAGGGGCTGGCAGCGCAGCATGTGGTTGGGCCTTGCACGACTGCACGTGCTGCTGTCACCCTGCTGCCCGGCACGCCTGCCCACCCTCTTCACGAGAACCCCCCCCCCCCCCCCCCCCCCCACCCCCCCCCCCCCCCCCCCCCCCCGCGCCCCATGTAGCGCTGCCATGATCGGGCAAAAGGTGGTGGTGAGCCTGCCGCTGTCAAAGTGCAGTAACGAGTGCAACAAGCGCGGGTAAGACGCACACACCAAGCAGGGCCGCCTCGCGTCACTCTCGGGGATTCACATGCGCCCGGCAGAAGATGCGCTGGCTCTGTGGCTATGGCTGTTTCAGTTCACTGTTCGTTTCTAGTTGGCATGGCTGGCCTGTGGCAGTGCTGCACTAGGCTGTGGGTGGATCTGTCTGGCTTGGCTGGTCTTGTGACCATGGCTGCATAGTGTACTTTGGAAAATGGTCTGCCTGTTTGGCTTGTGGCTTGTGACACTGTGTGCGTTTCAAGAAAGATAAAGGGCCCTGAACATGTGGCGTGCCACATGCAGCAGGCTGCTCATGTCCCGCCACCGATAAGTGACACACATTGGCATTAACAAGCCAACCCCTTGTTGCTGATTCACTTGCCTTCATGCCTGTTTGACCCATGCACTCCCTCCTTGCCAACCAAGTGCACATATCGCCGTTGCCCTACCAACGGCTGCCCCTCCTGACGTCCTCAGGTACTGCACACGCTATGCAGACAACCCCGATGGCCAGCCCTTTTGCAGATGCTACCGAGGATTTGAGGTAAGCACCAGCAAGAGGGCTTCGTCTCCTCTCCTGCTGCAGCATGCCTCCGCTTACGGCCGTTTGTTGCAAGCCCTCGCGGACTGCTGTGACGGTTGCAGTACACACCTTGTTTGTGCACCTTGTGCAAGCTGAGGCGTGGGCACCCATGCCGCACCACTAGAACATGCCCTGGCATGCAGGGCGTTGCGTGTGAGGTAGAGAAGAGCGCTTGCTATCAAGGATGCAGCGGTGAGGTTACCTCATGCCTTTGCTTTCATCAAGCTGTGCTGTCTTTGCATGAAATCTAGTGACGACAATTAAGTCTCTTACAACTTGCCTGCCAACAGAAAGCTCTCTCTGCATAGGGCTTGCTGCCGGCTGTCTAAACAGTTCTGGCATGGCGTGCAGGGCGAGGCAAGTGCATCGACCAGTTCTGCCACTGCGATCCGCCCTATTTCAGGTGCGGGGTAGAGCAGGACAGGGACCAGGTTGAGGGTCAGGAGCTGTCTGAGCAGGCGCAGTTGAGGTGCTGTCATGGTGCAAGCGGGGCGCCTTATCAACTGCAACACACACTTTGCTTGGCGGTGAGACGGGCGCAGTTCTCCTGCTCAGTGCCCCTCACCAAGCATGTCGACGCGCCAATTACCTGCCTGTATGCCCGCTGCAGCATCGGGTGCACCCGCAGCAAGGTCTACCCTGCCAACTTCTCCCACCCCAACCCAGCCAACTTCAAGATCTACATGTGAGCGAGGGGGCGCACCTGTCCGTGCACAGAATGGCAGGGAAGTTTGGCATTTTGCTTTGGCGACTGCTTTTATGCCTGTGTGTGCTCCCATACGGGTGGGCATGCCACGTTTTCTGGCAGCCCGCCTACGGGTGAAGCTGAGAAGCGCAGCTACCAATATATGGTGCAGCAGTCCCTGTTCAAGTTTGGGCTGGGAATAAAACGCCTGCTAAATCACATGCATCGGACGCACGTTAATCTGGATCTGTCCTTTTCTTATGCACCGCATCCCTCTCGGCCGCCGCAGGTACGAGCTGAACACGCAGGTAAGGTCGGGGGCACCTGCTGGAGCAGTGTTAAGCGGTCAGGGCACCTTGTGCATATTGCAGCGGCGCAGAGGTCTGCATGCCGGCGGCAGCGCGCAGTGTGCAGGCCGCCGCCTGCCGTCGCACTGCCTAGCACGCCCCCTCCCTCCCGGCGTCTGTCGCCTTAACATATCACCGCTGGTTTGCTATGCATGCTCCGCTTATAAACCTAGATCATATTGTACGAATGTCTATGGGAGTGACCTTAGAGTATTTCTCCCTTTCTCCGCAGCTGGCATATGACACCGCTTACACCGTTGGCTGGCAAATGCACGGGCAAATTTACGTGGCTTACACGCATGTGAGGCATCGCTGCGTCATGTTGCTGCCTTAACCCCTGTGGGCCGACCAACAGCAGCCATTAGGCGCCCTTGACTGTGCGGCATCAACAGATTGAGCTGAGGCTACTTCAAGCCGATGTCGTGAGGGCGGACCCCCTCGGCGTGTGCATGCCCCAGCGGCGGCGGCACCCCCTCCGATGTCAGCGTGAGGCCTGGCGGCCTGGCCGCATGCCCCCCCCACCCCCCCACCCCGCAGTTCATGGAGCAGTTCCTGGCGAGCCCTGTGAGGACGGAGGACCCCTCTGAGGCCAACCTCTTCTTCGTGCCTGCCTTCACGTTCAGCTACTCGGGTGGGCAGAGTGGGCAGCACACCTGAGGTGGCGGTACTAAACCGCAGCAGGAGCTGAGAACCACCGGGAATAATTTCATGCGATTGGGAATTTGGGTGGGCACCAAATGTTTAGACCGGTTGATGCTGCATGATGTAACGATCCCCAGGCATGCTGCATTACACACCATGAGCTGTTCACATGGCTGCAGGAAACGTCGGCAGCCCCCAAGAGCACATGGCGTTTGTGTTGGACCACATCAAGCACAAGTACCCGTTCTGGAACCGCACAGGTGGTCGGGACCACTTCCTGGTGAGCCTGCGACTTCATCCAGCTGCTGCCTGCGTTACACCTGCTTCATGCCTTGCTGTCATTCGCATGCCAGCTGGCTTGAATGCTGCAGGTACTTCCCAAGGTATGTATGACCACTGTACGCTGCACTGTGCCCACCCGCCGACCCGCCTGCCTGCGCCATGCTGCAGTGGGCCACCAATGACCGAGGCGCCTGCCCCCTCACAGGGCTCCCCCAGGACTCCATTAAGGTTGTTCACTTTGGACTGCACACCACGCCAGCGTCCAAGGGCGCAGTACTGGGCCATCTGGGCCATCCGGGTGAGAGAAGCAGGCAGGATTGACGGGCGGCTCGTGTACCTAGCAGGCAGACAGGCCGGCACCTCGCAAGCGGAGAGGGCGGGGCTTAGAGCCAGCGGGGGGAGCAACGCTGTGTGAGGAGGCATATGCCGCCGCAACCGTAGCAGCACGCGGGTAGGGCATGAACACGTGCGCAGCGAGAACAGCGTGCATAGCAAGCGTAGCCAGCCCGCAGTGCCTGGGACAGCGCATGTAGCGGCGGCACTGTGCAGTTGCTCCCTCTTTCCTCTGCAGTTGGCAGGCTGGCACCTGGCACCGCGGCCACCCTTCACTTCTCATAAGGGGCGTAGTGCTGTCCTCATCCCTGCGCACTTCTCCATGCATGCCCCCCTCCAGGTTACGGCTGCTTTCACCCCTTGAGAGACGTTGTGTCAGTGCCCAATGACCCGATTGATGCCACGTGGGTGCCAAACACTGCCAAGATGAGCGTAGAAGACCTGATGGCTGGGAAGAAGCGGTGGGTGGGAGTGGCGGTGGAGAAGGGTGGTGGGGGTGTCTAGGTACAGATGTGGTCAGGTGGAAGAAGCCCAGGTGGGAGCCCGGCGGGAGCGGGGTATGAGTGTCGGGGAAGAACTTGTGGCTAGGCAAACAAATGGGGGGTGGGTGGGGGGGGGGTGGGGGGGCGTGAGATACTGTCGCGATGATCTTGGAGGGGCTAGTAAATTGGGAAGAAGAGGTGGGCATTAGTAGGATGGGCAGCGTGGGCGGGAAGGAGGGCAAGTGGAAAGAAGCGGTGGGTCGGTGACAGCGGAGGCAGGTTCTGGAAAGGAGTGGTGGGTGGGAGCAGAGCAGGCGCAGACTGGTAGTGGGTGCGAGTATGGAGTGGAGATGAATGCAAGCAACTGTTAGGCAGGACCCAGGCTGAATAGCACCATTTCGCACCGCTGTGTGGGCGTGCATGTCTGGCAGGGCATGCAAGAGGGTGGCCGGCTGGCCTGCAGCTTCACGGGGCAGGGTACAGTGCAGAGCATGCAGCGCATGCGCCCTGCACACCTGTATGCGCATATTGGGTAATTGCCGGTGCTGCAGCTGCTGCTGCCCCCTTCCCAAGGCCCTGTCCACTGTGTTTACACCTTATCTGGGCTTCTTCTTGATGCAGCCTGTTCTTTTTTGCTGGTGGCGTCCGTGAAGGCGACCTGGAGTACTCGTAAGTTGGTTTGAGCAGCCGTCAAGATGATTAATGAATGGTAGCCGCGTGTCTCGTGCACCAGCTGAAAAATGGAACAGCAGGGTTAAGAGTGGCCAGGGATGGTCTGGTCAACCTGCCAAGTTGCAAAGAACCTGCCTGCTGGGTGCCTGCACTCGTGGCCACGCTCCAGGCTGGCACGTCCTCGCCATGCGTGCTTTGGCCCGGCAGAGTCTGCAGTTCGCACGCAGTGTGCTCCCCATGCTTCTACATGTGCTCACCCGAAGTTACGAATGAAGAGTGCCCTAAGCACCTCAGGCACGTCCCTCCCCTTGCTGGCTGCCTGCAGCGGCGGGACTAGGCAGGCCATAAGCAAGCTTGTCGGAGAATGGAGGTGAGGGGACGACGGGAGCGGCGGCGGGGGAGGAGAGGGGAAGGCGAGGGAAGGGCAGGGGAGGAAGGGAGTGACAGTGGCCCTGAAATTGTCCTCGGCTGGTTGCCACCAGTGCGCAGCGGGGGGCCGCCAGGCAAGCCAGGGAAGTCCACGTTTTGACAAAAGTCTCACCCCTCCCAACCCTCCCCCATGCTGCTTTGCGCTTACCTCATACCCGCACCCCGCACATGTGCCCAGGGATCCAGAGTTTGATGTGAGTTCAGCCAGCCCCCCATCTTGCTGCTGTGATTGCCAGCAAGCAGCGACAGCACATGAGGGGGAAGAGCACGGGTCTGCCCGCTCACCGCCAGTCACGCCTTGCATGCCTCCTCGAGTGCACTGCCACCGCTGCGCCTGCCCTTGTCAGGGAGCCTCGGCACCTGTTGCCACCACTGCCACACAAATTGTCACCCCCATTGGCGCTAGCCCACACCCACGGCGCGGCTTTGCTGCTGTGGGGCAGGCAGCCATCTCGCCGCCCCCATGACTCCCTCTGCCATGCGTGCGCTCCCTGCTCCCTTTCAGTTTGTGCAAGGCGGTGTGGGTGGCGAGTATGAAGCGCGGCTGCGCTCCACCAAGTTCTGCCTCGCGCCCTACGGGTGAGAGGGAAAGGCTGAGCAAGGACTCGGAGGTGTCCACCCCCAACACTGCAGGCAAAGCGCATGTCAAGCGCCCAGGTGCAGCCTGTGGCTTCCGTTGCTGCAAGCATTGCACGAATGTCATTTCAGATTCGTCTGCCTCTCCCTGTCTCTGCCATCCCTCTGGCTGCGGGTCGTCCCAGTTTGCATGCCTGCCCGCCCAACTGCCGTCCTCGCCCTCTGCCTGCCTGCAGGCATGGGTGGGGTGAGTAATGGCAGCGCTCGGCAGCAGATGCGAGCCGCGCAGCAGCCCTGCTGCCTGTGCTTGCCATGCCTTGCCATCTGGTGCTTGCAGCACTGCTTGGCTGCCTTGAACGCTCCCTTTGCCTGCATGGTGCCGTGTCATGCTGCTGATCCACATGAAGCATGCATGCCACGTTTTGCCATGCTCTTTAGCCCGAAGCACGTTCTTGACCACATCCCTGTGACCACAAGCCGCGGCCAAAGTCCTGCCATGTTGTGCTGCAGGGAACCGCCTGCTTCAAGCCATGCTGGCTGGATGCGTGCCTGTTATCGTGCAGGTGGGGTGCGGAACTAACGGGCAGAGCAGGCAGATAGGTGCATTGCACTGCCTCTGGCCAGCAGGCGGCTTGCATTTGCAGCCTGGCGCAAGTATTAACGGACCTACTTTACCACGTTGCGTGTGTGCCTCCCACTGCTTCAATGAACCCGCAGGAGCACATGTTCCATCCTTACGAAGACATTTTGCCTTACGAGGACTTTAGTATTCGCCTGAACAATGAGGACCTGCCTTATCTGCGGGAGATACTGCGGGGCGTGAGCGATGAGCAGTACCGGCGGCTGCTGGAGGGTGTGAAGCGGCACACCCTCGGTTTTGCGTGGAATGCAGACGTTGGTGGGCGGGCATTCGATTACACCATCGCCACCTTGAGAAGGAAATACCTGCATTTAAAAGCGCTTTACTTTTAATGGTTTTCTACTAGAGCCGTCATGTTGCCCACTCTGCTTCTCCCCTCCCCGTCCATGCTCCCACGCTGTCCCTTGTCTGCTCCTTCCTTCTGCCGCTCTGTTCTTCCTAGCACTGGTGCTCCATCACAAGTCATGTCATTGTGCACACTCCCTTCAGCAAAATGAGTTTTCACAAGAGGTTGCGGGTCAAAATGAGTTTTCACAAGAGGGAAAAAGCTGCCGCCGGTGCCATGCTGGCGGCCGCCGGCCCCCTCCAGAACGGAACGGATGAATCCCTTCGCCTCTGCTCCTGTCACATGCATCGGAGCATACCGTCGCCTGCCTTCTGTGGCAGCCCCATGTGCCGAGGCCCGCTCCTAGGCCTATGTGCCTGTGCCCTTCTGCTGGCGGTCGCAGCGGAGCGAGCGGAGCCCGGTCCCGGCCGCTGCCACAAGGATTGCACAAATTTTGGGTAATAGGAACTTTAAAAGTTCGTTTCCCCCAGGCGCTCAGGACCTGTAGGGGCTGACCGGCGTCTTTGCCTCCGCTGCAGGAATTGCGGGGACAATGGGAGATGCAGGCAAGACGCCGAGGCGGCCCCGCCTGGGTGGCCCACCCGTGCGCCGCCTGCTGCCGCCGTCGCCGCCGCCACCATTGCCTCTGTTGCCGCGTCCTCCTTTGTTGATGCGTGACATGACAGTTGGGTGCTGCAGGTGCCCCTTTGGAAGAGTGGGCGAGGCGTGTGAAATTGACTTCCTCAACCCCTGCAAGTCGGACAAGGATGGCATTCGTGAGTGGCGGTAGCACCCACGTCAAGACCTGGCAGCAGCACCCACATTCAAACTGCACCTATTGGATCACTTGCCCGGGGTCTCCGCGGCGTGCGCTGTCCCCCCTTTGTCCCTTGGGCGGAGCTGATGCCCACGGTGCTCCTTTTGCTGCTGCTGCCGCTGCCGCCTGTCCTTTGCTGGGTCCTTTGCTGTCCGTTGCAGCCAATTGCGGCCTGGCAATGACGAAGAGCTGCGAGTGCATGCGGCGCTGCCAAGAATACTTCTGCCGGCAGGACTCTGCAGGCACAGAACTGTGCGAAGGTGGGTGGGTGCGTGAGCGCGGCTCGTGACGCAACACCGGGACAGCCAACCAAGATGTGGCAAGGCAACTTGAGCACGGCATGCACATGCTGCCCTGAACACGCGTGCATGCCTGCAGGAGCGTTGCCCCTGCCCCGCCACTGTGCACGCACGGTGCTTTTGCTCTTGGCCTCATGCAAGCCATGCGCCGGTGTCTTTGTGTGCAGGTGGGGTCGGCCATGACCTGCGCCTGGGCATGGAGCGAGGCTGTTATGAGCGGGAGGGGGTGCCCCCTGATGAGCAGGTGAAGAGGGTGGGAAAGGGAGATGTGTGGGGGTACAAGCTGCGGCGTGGGAGGCTGCACGCTGCCACCAGCTGCTGCCTGCTGGTACCTCAGTAGCAGGGCATGATGCGGTGGGCGCTGTGGGGAAGCGGGAGCCTGGCGGGTGCATGCAGCCCCTGTGTGCGCACTGCTTCCCGCCCTCTACCGCCCTGACATTCATATTCAGACCGGACTTACCCGCCACCCATCATCTACAGTACTCCAAGATCCCTGAGCCAGACGAACCAAACGTGAAGTGCTTCAGCGGCCACAAGCCAGGGGCACGGCCCCTCAACTGCAGGTGCGCCTGCTCCCTGCGCCAAGCGCCAAACAGCACCCTAATGGGGGGTGGCTCACTCCAGCTGCTGTAGAAAATGCAGGACTCTGCCAGGCAGGGCTCTGAGTGTGTGCTCAGCAGGGCTCGTGCCCCCTTGCACATGGATTCACACTCTTCATCTGTGCCTATTGCTCAAGCTGCCAATTGGGAGTGGCTCTCCTCTGCCGTTGTTTTCGATTGTTTGGTTCACAGCGCGGCGGGGACAGTTGTTCGTGTGACCTGCTAATGTATTGGACCGACTGTCAAAGGCAGATGCTCTATTGTTGTCTTGATTTCTGCCCTGCAGTGAGGCGCTGGTGCAAGGCGGCGAGGGGACAAATGCGCCCATGTCGCGCTGCCCTGACACCGACAACTGCAGCAACCGCGGGTGGGTGGGCTTGGTCACCACGATGATCAGTAATTGCCTGCGCTGCTGGGTGGTGATGACGCACAATCTGGGTACACAGTGCAGTCACAGTACCATCTGTCTACCCATGTCACGCACCAGGCTGCCAGTCGGCGCGGAGGTGCCGCTTGCAGTCTGCTTTACTCCCCCGCCTTGAAAGTCGTCCATGCCCCTCGTACTCTGCCTGAAGCACATATGCATGTCCCTGCTGCAGCTATTGCATACAAATGGCGGGGCAGACGGAGGGCCATGGAACCTGCCGCTGCCACCGTGGCTATGTTGTGAGGCGCAGCGCATGAGCCAGCCGGCCCGCCGTTTCTGCTGGCTCCTGCTGCTCCTGCTTCTGCTGCTCGTGCTTCAGCTGGCTCCTGCTGCACTCCCCACACTTCCTATGTTTGTGGTCCCCCGACAGAACCACCAGTTCTGTGAATGTGCCACGTATGGGATTGCCGTCCCTGGCACAGTTGGGGCTTGGTACGCCCTGCCACAGACCTGCCTGTCTATTGGCAATAAATTGCGTGGCCCACTACATCCACACAGGCACGAGCTTGCTCGAATTGTGTACTGCAGCAGGACCACAACAACCACAAGAGTTTGCTCTGCCGCCTTGCCGTTCTGTAGGGTGCCAAGTGCGAGCATCAAGAGAATGTCTGCTATCGTCAATGCAGTGGTGAGCGTCTCAGGCAGCAGATCGCCAGCCTGGGCAGGTTGCTCTGGTGCCTCAATTGCACGTAGCTCAAGGGGCAACCGCTTCAAAAGTGCACATCCCCGTCTGCCCCTGCAGGGCGGGGCAAATGCATTGACCAATTCTGCCACTGCGAGCCACCTTATTTTAGGTGTGGAGAGGAGCAGGGAGGCTGGGAGCAGGTGCAGGTGGAAGTGACAGTGTTCTCCGGCGCATGGACGAGGGCTTCTGCTGAGCACTTGGGTCGTTGCGCTTGCTTCTTGGTGCCTTTCACACAGCAGCTTGCTGCCCGCCTGCCTGCCTGCCCTGTTTGCTGCAGCATTGGCTGCACCCGCAGCAAGGTGTACCCCGCCAACTACTCCCGCCCCAGCCCCGTCAACTTTAAGATCTACATGTGAGCTATGTGGCCACGCAAAGAGATGATTGGGCGACATTGCATCCTGCACTGCAGCCTGCAGCTGTGTTACCTAGAGGCAGCATGCAAGGCGCGCTTGCAACGGCGGTCTGCCACCTGCCCTGTGCCTAGGTGCAGCACCCTCTCTGCGCCGTTTTGTTGCTTGCTCACCTTCGATGGCCTGCCCGTCCGCCCTGCAGGTACGAGCTGAACACGCAGGTACAGCTTTGTTCTTCGTTGGGGTGCACAGTCATACCTGTCAAAAGGTTTCAATTGCAGTTTCTAGCTTGCTTGCAAAGTATGTAGAGCAGGTCTTGATTGC
Organism: Micractinium sp. NFX-FRZ; assembly: GCA_029339195.1. NCBI lineage: Eukaryota > Viridiplantae > Chlorophyta > Trebouxiophyceae > Chlorellales > Chlorellaceae > Micractinium > Micractinium sp. NFX-FRZ. Next base: position 15,870 of record JAPTJF010000513.1, on the reverse strand, counting down.
GGTGATCTTGAGCTCACACATTATCATAACCACGTACAAGTTGACCCTTTCCACTTTCCCACCTTTACAAGCGCAGCTGGCGTATGACAATGCGTACTTTGTGGGATGGACATCTCACGACCCAATCTACACTGCTTACCAAAAAGTGCGCGGGGCAGTAGGTGCTGTCCTACCTGCATATCACCACACCCATGCATGCTTGCACGTCTGGTATGGTGAAGCACGAGCCAAGTGGGGCTGGCATAGCAGTCAGCGTTGCATGGCTCTGACGCCTTGCTTGGACTCCCGCCCCGTCGACCGGCTGCACTTCTGTCGCACCCAAGTTGGGTGTGCTGGTAAGCCTCTGCTCGGCATCCTGCCCCCACCCACCGTGCCTGCAGTTCATGGATCAATTTTTGGTGAGCCCTGTGCGAACAGAGGACCCCTCAGAGGCTAATATTTTCTACATCCCCTCCTTCACCTATAGCTACTCTGGTGAGTGGACGCTGGGCAGGCATGCAGTGGCTGGTTGGCAAGGGAGTAAGGCGAGGAGTTGGCATCGATGTTGTACAATAAGCGGTCAACAATATGCAAGCAGTCACCTGAGGAGATCGACAGTTTTGGGGGACCACAGGGGCATGCCATTTCGCCCCCCGCCATCCGTGTGCGCGTGTCCCACCAGCGTGCGCTGCATATGTCAATGCGCCTGCTGTCCTGCAGGCAACGTGGGGACAGGAAACGATCACATTCACCTGCTGCTGGATCACATCAAGCACAAGTATCCCTTTTGGAACCGCACTAATGGGCGGGACCACTTCTTTGTGAGCTCCGCCACACGGACTGCCGCCGCATACCGCCAGACGCCCGCCGTGTGCTCTTGATGTCGTACCTCCAATGCGCCTTCCTAATCCTGACGAGCGTTTTGCTCCCTGCCACAGCCTCCCATCAGCCAACCAGCCTGCCCTTGAAGCACAGCTGCTCAGTTCAGCCTGTATGCCTGCTGCCTGCCTGCAGTGGGCGCCCGCCGACCGGGGCGCATGTGGCCTGTCAGGCCTTGCGCACGACCCCATTCGCGTGGTGCACTTTGGCCACCACACCACCCCAGAAAATCATGGGCATGTTGGACACATCGGCCACGAGGGTGAGGCTTCGCGGGGTGCATGTGCCCTTTGTTGCCTGCACGTGCTCACGGCTGACTGCTCGCCAGGGCCGACACGAGGCAGCACACATCAGGTTGAAGATTGATGCCAAGTTCTTAGGTGGCTATTCGCCCTCGCTTGTATCGCCCTGTTCCTGCCCACCTCGCTCCCACCTTCCTGAAGCCACGCTGACACTACCCTGGGATGCAGCCTACGGCTGCTTCAACCCCGTGAAAGATGTCGTCACCGTGTCTTACTGGCCTGCGGAGGACCCGTTTCTGGAGCACACTGCCCAGATGAGCTTAGATGACATGCTGAAGAACAAGACGCGGTGAGAGCGCAGGAGGGGTTGTGATCTGGGTCGTGTTCCTTGAACGCACATGTTTGCAGGAATCTGGTGATGGCCGACGGATTGCGTGCCCCGTAACTGGTCAGTGCAGGCAGCCTAGCGCAGCGGGCGCCCCTCTTACCAAATCCTGTCCACCCTGAGAAGGAGGCCCTCGCGCGCCATGCTGCGCTGCCCTGACCTGCTGCAGGTTGTTCTTTTTTGCCGGCGGTGTTCGGCCAGAGCTGGACTACTCGTGAGACTGCTTGCTTGCTTGCTTGCAGGCTGGTTGGCTTGCTGCTTGCCTGCCACGGCTGCCTGCTTACTTGCTCGCCTGCCCTTGTGTCCTCTTGCGCCCTGGGGAAGGCAGGTCCCCCCCCGCCCCCCCCGGGGCGTGCTCATTTGCTCCGGCTTGCTGCACTTTGTACTCCTACCTGCACACTGTTCTCCAACTTGGTACTCCCACCCCTGTGCAGTGGCGGAACACGGCAGGCAATGCAGAAGCTGGTCTCAGAGTGGGGGTGAGGCCGTCGTGCAGCTTGCAGATAGGCACCTGCTTGCTGGTGCCGCTTTGCACACCATGGCCCTGCTGTGGTGATGTTGCCACCTCTCTGTCAAGTTCGTTGATGCAAGCACGTTCCTACCGCAATGCTGCCTTCACCCACTACATGTCCGCCCCCCCGCCCCCCACCCCACCCAAACACTCACACACCTCCGCGTGTTCAGAGATCCCGAGTTTGATGTGAGGCGCATGCAATGCCGGCCACTGCCAGTGTTGAGCATGTGCTTGAGCAGCTGAGGGCGGTGTCGCGCGTGCTGCATCGCTGCCTGCTGCATGCGCTGCGCCTGCCCCTGTCTCGGCACAGCACCCCGCTTCCAGCTTAGACCAGCTCAGCTCCCGCTCTGCCTTACCCCCCCCCCCCGCTGTGCACATCGACTTGCAGTTTGTAGAGGGAGGCGTGGGTGGAGAGTATGAGGATCGCCTACGCTCCTCCAAGTATTGCCTGGCGCCCTTTGGGTGGGTGGGTGGGATGGCATAGGGAGGGTGAGATGCGTGCCTAGGTGGGCGGGGCATGGTAAGTAGGCAGGCTCGCAGGCAGGCGGGAGGCGTCATCGTTCGAGGGGCGCGTGCATGGGTGGGTACGGTGTTGCACGGGAGGCGGGGCCTGTGGCACCGAAAGCCATGGCAGCTGCCATTTCCGAAAAGTCAAGATGGGAATTTCTGGGCATTGTATACCGCATCTGCAGCTTTCCTTGCCTGCGCTGCATGTGTGCTGATCGGCGCTCCCATTGTCCTACTGCCTTCTTGCTATGTGTGTAGGCACGGATGGGGTGAGTGGCGCTCCAGCCTGGCGTGGGCGGGCAGCCTGCTGACCTGCTGGCAGGTCATTGTGTATCTGCGTGCTGTGTGCACGCTATCTGTCAGCATTCTGAGGCGTGCGTGCATGCACACGTGCTTCCCTGGTGCCCACACCCTGCCAGCTGGCGTTGACTGGGGCTCTCTCCCCGTTGCTGCAGGCAACCGCCTGCTCCAAGCCATGATTGCGGGCTGCGTGCCCGTCATTGTGCAGGTGGGGATGTGCTGCATGGGGGCTGCCGATGTTGCTGTAGCTTGCCGCGCTCAGCGGTCTAAGGTTCTGCACCCACGCGCTATAGCTTCCCGTGCCCTGGCCTGCTGCCTTCCAAAGTGCCCAGCAGATTTGCCCACTTGCAGACACGCACCTACCCACCGCCCCACCCCCCTTCCCCTGCCCCTCAGGAGCATGTTTTTCATCCGTCTGAAGACATTCTGCCTTACGAGGACTTTAGTATTCGCCTGAACAACGAGGACCTGCCTCATCTGCGGGAGATACTGCGCAGCGTGAGCGATGAGCAGTATTGGCGGCTGCTTGAGGGTGTGAAGCGGCACTACCCGGCGTTCAGCTGGAATGCGGAGAAGGGCGGCAAGGCATTTGAATACACACTCCTCTCGCTGCGTCGCAAGCACATGAACATGAAGGCCCTGTTTTACTGAATTGCTTCCTGACTTGGATCTGAAATCGTTGGCAGCTGCTGCAACACTGGCCTCATCAACTTCTTCATCTATGCCCGTCCCGAAACTTCTAAGCATAGGTCATTTGCATGTGAGCCAGGCCACCCTGGCAACAAAGGGTGTGTCGCAGTGTGTTCGGGCTAATGTGGGGGCGGTTGCTGTGTGCGGGTGGATGAGGTGGGGCAGGGGATGGGGGTTGGAGGTGCAGATGTCTGGTTCCATTACGCCTTGCGGCCCGGGTCAGTGCCAACGTATGGTTGGAGGTGGCTGTGTGTGGGCAGGGTGGTGTGGCACACAAGGTGGGACATGTGGTGCTGCTGAAGGATGTGAGCACCAATATTATGGCGGTGTAGCAGTGTTGTGTAATGCGTCCTGGCCTGTCGAGAAGTAGTTGACGTTGGGTCAAAGGAGCTGAGCTGGGCAGGCGGGATTGCGGAGTGGGTCAGATGGCTCATGTGCTTGTGCCGACAGATGCGCAGGTCTACAGCTGGATTGGGTAGAAAGAGTCGCATGTTAGCTGCCACCAAGTCCTCGCTGTTAGCTGCCAGCCTTGCAGCCCCCAGCACTTGATGATGCCCAGTGCAGACCGCTTGCCACAAACTGCGCCTGTGCCCCACAGCTACCTGCAGGGGTGCTGACTACTGACATGGCATGGCATGATGATGGTATAGCACAACGTGCCCTGAGCATGCCCTCAGCATGCGGCTCTTCTGTTCACCCCGTATGCTTGCCAGTGCCATCTCCCTAAACCCAATCATCTTCTGCCCACCCCAATGCTGTTGATTCTACGTCCACAACATACAAGTTACAAGTTAGGTTTCGAACTAGTATATTGTATCACTTCAAGTGTGTTTGTAAAGAATGTCGTGCACCTTCAAGACGGCAACATGCCGCCAGCGCAGAAGCGGGTGAACGAAGGATGCGTGAAAGCTTGCAGTGCATCAAATGGTCGAGGGTAGCGTTGATCAGGAGCTGGGCTGTGTGGGCACAAGTGAGTAAGTGCACGCCTAGGTGGTTCGGTGGGACCTTGCCCACAACCAAGGATGAGTCGGAAGCCCAAGTGGAGAGTGATGCTCCTAAGGTTCAAAAGCAGAAGGCAATTTGGGTCCTTGCCGTAGGGCGCCTCGCCTAGTAGTAAAAGCCTTTCATGTTCATGTACCTTCTTCGTAAGCTAGCAATTGTATAGTCAAAGGCGCGCCCCCCAGCCTCGGGCCGCCAGTGGAAGGCGTCGCGGTACCGAACTAGCGCCTCCATCATCCCCCGGTATTGCTGGGCGCTGACGCCGCGCAGTATCTCGCGGATGCGGGGTAGATCCTCGTTGGTCAGGCGAACAGAGAAGGACTCGTACGGCAGCAGCTCCTCGAACGCCTGGAACACCCTCTCCTGCAGGACAGACACATTGGGAAGTGCAGGCGCGTTGACACGTCAATTGTAAAGCGCAGACACGTTGAGGCGCAAGAACACTGCGGAGGCTACATCATGGGTGTAGTGCACGGAGGTAGCGGGGCATGGGGTTGTCCACTGATTTACTATCATGTGGTGATGGTGGCGGTATTGTGGTGTGGTGTGGTGTATGTACGTTGGGTGTTCACTGACCTACTCTCCATATGGTGGGTTGGACAATTTGTGTGCATATGTGATGTGAGGAACGGGCAGGTTGATTAGAGGCACACTGAGGGGGCGCACCTGCACGATGACGGGTATGCAGTTGCACATGACGGCTTGGGCCAGGCGGTTGCCTGCATGGCAGGTGGGCGAGAGCAGTACGAGGAGCGTGGGCTGCCAGCAGCAATAGCATGCATGTGTGCGTGTGCCACCAAACAAAATTGAGGCACTGGGCGTGAGTGCTTCCCGGCGGTTGTGTGCGGAACAGGTGCCAGGGCAGCGCCCCAAGCGGCCCCAGCGCCGCCTTTGGCCTGACACAACGCCGGCCCCAGTGTCCCCCACCGCGCACCTATTCCCCACCTGCATGGAGGGGAGGGATGCAGCGCAGTGTGTTACTTGCCATAGGTTTAAAACTCAAGAACACAGGGAAGGGAAGGAAGTCCTCAACCAACCACCTCGTGAATGGTGAGCAGCACGAGTGTGCTTGCAACCACCGCCCACCCACCTCCAACACCACTGCTTACCATCGTCCAACAGGAGTCACCAATGCTGAAGCGCACCGCCCTGCCTCCACTGCCAAGCAGCCTCTGCCCACACTCTTCTTCAACCACTCACCCGTAGGGCGCAAAACAGAATTTGCTTCGACGGTACCACTTTTCAAGGTCAAAGCCGGGGGGGAAGTCTCCCCTGTCCTTTATGACCAGCTGCACTTGCAGGCAGGCGGGCAGATGCCTGCTTTGTGAGGCGTGCCAGCAGGTGGCAGCAGGCGGGTTGGCGGGAAGCGCCCCCGGCAGGTTTCGCGGCTGCGTGCATGCATGCATGTACCCGGCATAGAATGCAGAGCCCAGGGGAGCACAGCATAGAACAGCACACCATGACGCACCGCGCAGCCTGGCTGGATCAGCACCGGCAGACCAAGAGAGCGCAGCGCAGTGCGGTAAGCGGTGCATTGCAGCATGAGACAGCGCAGCGCGGCGCAGCATGCGTTCGGCTTACGTCAACCTCCGGGTCTTTCCACTCCCGGTCAAGTATGTCTAGGATCTGGCGGGAGTTGCCGCTGCAACAGAGGACGGAATGGCAGGAGCATGGGGGGTGACAGTACTAGTAAGAGACTGGTCGCTGATTGCCCTCCACTCCCAGCACACTGCCCCAAGCCCCGGCCAGGCACAAACCAGCAATGCAGGGTTGCATCAGAACAGCGTAAGCGCCAACAGCCAGTTGCCAGCAGGGCATAGCCTGCATGTGGCGACGTAAGCACGCAGGCACGCACAATGCTGTTTTGCCTTGCCCGCAAGGCGCGTCTGAGAGGTGGGCATGCCTGCAGCCCAGCACAAAGCAAGACTGCACGCGAGTCGGGGCTGGCGCTCCAGCATGCTTGCCTGTACTCAGGCACCAGTGGGTCGTTGTATGCGTGTGTGCCACCCATGAAGAAGAGCAGCCTGCATCAAGCAAGTGGGGCGCAGGCCACGGCACGAGTCAGCAGCGGACGGTGGGGCGGAACACGTCGCAGAAGGCGATGAGGTGGCCAGGGGCCCATTGTGCTTCTCAGGCCCCCGTTCAATCTGCGGCCCAAAGTTGAGCCCGGCTTGACACACCCACCACCTTCGCACGCCGCCCGCCCCATAGACCCGCCCTGCCCCCTCACTTGGTTTTGCTGGACACTATGTCATCCATGCTCAGTGCCCTGCTTTGGTTACTCCACCCCGAATGTTTGGTGTCGTGCGTGACAGCCATCACGTCTCGTTGTGGGTGGTAGCAGCTGTAGCCCTCTGCAGCCAAGGGTCGAGGGGGGGGGAGGAGGCGTACGGGGTGTGCAAAGAAAGGAGGGAAGAAGGAATGCGAGTGGTTTGACATCAAGGGGAGGGAGGGAGGGTGCATTGGAAGGAGCACTCCCTGTTGGCTGACACATGCATGCCTTGAATCGTATTCTTCGGTAACGCTGGTTTGGCAGGGCTCAGCCACTGCCTCCCCCACTCACCGCCTTTCCCATGTGCCTGCACTGTGCCCAGGATTGATGTCTTGGGATCCCTGCGCGAGTGGGGACCATGCGCGCATGATCAGCACCGAGGGAGGCGACCAGCAGGACCGGCACGGCCGCAGCAACATACTGGTTGAGCACTGGGCCAGCAGTCAGGGCTACAGCGCCCCACCCCCCCTTGTGCGTTTCGGTTGCATGCTTGTACAGTTGATTACCCACTCCAAGTGCGAAGCAGAGGGCAGGGGCACGGAGGGAGCAAGACAGACGGCAGGCGGGGTCCCAATGGAGGAGGTGCGGGTGCGGAGGTAAGGGCGCAAGATTGCACTTACTTCCAGTGATACCCGAAGTGGACGACCTTGATCGGGTTCAGCGCCAGCCCTGTCAGATGGCACCCGCCCCGGTCGGCTGGCGCAAACTGCAGGGGGAGGGCGAGTGTTGCATTCGTGTTGGGCCAGGCAGCAGGGGGCCAGGCAGCAGGGGGCTGACCAAGCGGGAAGACAAGCAACGCAGCCAGGTCGCAGCCGTCCCAATCAACTGGGCAAGCTGCAAGCATGACGCGGAAGTGTACACAGCAATACTACGCTGCACGGACTGCAGGCGAGCCGCTGTTGCATTCTTCCCTGTCAGTAGGGAGTGGCATATGGATGGCTGGCGCGGCAGGTTGCAGGGAGGCAGGCAGGCAGGCAGGCTGGAGAAGACAAGAAAGAAACAAAGAGGTGCCTCAGGAACTCACGAAGAAGTGGTCCCTGCCGTCGGTGCGGTTCCAGTAGGGGAAGTTCATTTTGAGGTGGGTCAGCAGGATGTGCAGGTGCTCATTCCCATCTTTGTTCATTTCTGCATCGGGCAAGCGGTGTTCAGGGGTGAGCGCGCTGGACATGAAGGCGGGTCAGCCAGGCCGTGCTGGTGCTTGTTGCGCCCTGTCTTAAGTTTGCATATGGCGGTAGTGCTGGCGAGGGGAAGGGGAAGGGGCAGGGATAGGAAAGCACACTCACTCGTGTAGCTGAACATGAAAGTTGGGATGTAGAAGAGGTTGGCCTCAGAGGGGTTTTCCGTCCTCACGGGGCTCACCAGGAACTGCTCCATGAACTGCGGAGATGGGGGGCGGGGTGCAAAGCGCAAGATCGGGGGGTGGTTTGTGAAGACTCTGTACTTCCATCAATGCACACGTGCATGCACCACACATGCACGCATGCATTCACGCAGCGCTGCATTGGCCAGCGCATGCCCTGCCGCCCCGCCTGCCACCACGCCAACAAGGAGCACGGCCACACAGTCCGCTGGCTGCCGCGCTGCGATGCCGTCGTATCCATACACACCCATGCGGCAGCCACGAGGCAGCTTCATGTTGCCCCTCCACCTCCCCACCCCATGGCCAAGCGAGGACTGGCCTGCATGTAACTGGAGTACAGGCCGTCGCCCATCTCCTCCCTTGGCTCCTCCATCTGCTGCTCCACGTGATACGCTTCCCGCGAATTGAGCTCATACCTGCAGAAGCACAGCGCGTAGCCGCCAGGGATTGACCACATCAGCAGCAAAGTCAAGCCTCCAACAAGCTCGACCAACACGTTCTTGCCCACTGGAGGCAGGCCCACAGGCGGGGGGAGGACATAGTGCGGGCGGCATGGGGGGAACACAAGAAGGCAGAATTGACTGTTCCCACCTGATGCCAGTCCACGCCCTCCCCTCCCTGCCATACTGCTCGTCACCGCAATCCCACAAAGCCCCTCTTAAAACTAGTGTTCGACCTCATGCCCTCCACAACCCACCCGGTCCAGCACGTCCAACCGCACCCTCCCCACCCCAACCCTCTTGAGGCCCGCACACCCCGCTCCTGCCTGCCCGCCCCGCGCTTCATGTCCTCACATGTAGATTTTGAGTTTGTGTGCTGGGGGCAATGCGCCGGTGGGTGCGGCGGCCTTGCTGCGCGAGCAGCCAATGCTGCAAAGCGTCAACAACAGGGCGGGCAGGAGGTGGGGTGCGCGTGATCGGATGGAGCGCAGGCAGGAAATCAGCAAGCCAGGAAGAGGGCCCTCGAGGCTGTCTGTGTGCACCCAATGCCTGCCCAGGGCGCGACCGCAAAACAGCCCACACTGCATTCCCTCCGTCTGGCTGTGGCGTGCTCTCAGCCCAGACCAGCGCCGTCCAAACCAAGAGCGCACCTAAAGTAAGGGGGCTCGCACTTGCAGAAGAACTTTTCTAAGCACTTCCCTCGCCCTGCACAGGGTGAGTGGTTTACAGTCGTGGCGGCTCAATGGGTGCATGGTTTGGGCCTGGTGGGAGCTAGGAACTGCCCCATCACTTGAGCAGCGTGCTTCACTGGTGGGAGGGAGGGCAAACCAAGGAGAGAAGGAAGGAGGAAGGGCGCTCGCAGGATCACACCCTTCACCCCAGATCCATGTGCCATGAGCCCACGCCCAAACAACTGCAGCTGAAGTCATGTGCGGTTTCAGCATGCATCCACCGTCCCAACCCATCGTTCCACGAAAGCCCACTTGCCATTGCAGCCAAGATAGCACAAGCGGTCTTCAACTTCGCACTGGCCCCCCTGCACAAGGCAGTTAGCACGGTGCAGCGTGCAGTGCAGTGGTCAGAAAGGGTTCCAGCTGCGACTGCACTGCAGGCATGCATTGGGTGCAACACGGCGCTTAAAGCAAGCAGGCAGGCAGGCACAACAAGGAAGCGGGCGACTACGTCTCGGTAGCATCACCGACAGAGCGCAGCGTATGCATGTGCCTTTGCCCAGGGCGGACCGGCGGGCGGGCGGGCGGGCTGTGAAGGTCGCACCACAAAGCCGCGGTGGCAGCGGCAGAAGGGCCGTGCATTGGGGTCCGTCCAGTACTGCATGCAGAAGCCACGCTTGTTGCATGAAGCCCCACACTTGGAGAGTGGGAGCGTCTCCAAATCTGTGTACCTCATGAACTCTTGAACAGCGCTGCATGAGGGCAGGGGTACGGAGTGCAGATCGATTCCTGCACTTGGAGAGTGAGAGGGTATGCAAGCACCCGAGACGCATGGCCACCGGGACAAAGCGGGGCATGGGAGGGAAGGTGGCAAAGCATGGAGGGCCAGCACAACATGCTCAACTCTCATGAGAAAAAAAGCAAACGAGCACTTTGTGCCAACTTTGTGCCAAGCAGCTGACGAAAACTTTATCCATCACACATGAGAAGGGTACATCCGTATTGTGCGGGCTAGAAGGCACATGGCGCGCCACGCTGGGGCGAGACGCCCGACAGCTAGTAGCGGCTGTGACAGCGCCAACAGCAGCAGCATGAGCAGCAGCAGGGGCGGCAACAGCAGCATGAGCAGCAGCAGGGGCAGCAGCGTGAGCAGCAGCAGCAGCGTGAGCAGCAGCAGGGGCAGCAGCAGGGGCTCCTTGAACATGACGTTTACAAGGCGGCTGCCCACCTCGAGTTGCTGCTGTCCTCTTTGAGTGCATCAGTCTTCCACCCTCGATAGTACGAGACCCCAGTCTCACCACCTTCGGGAGGGTTGGAAGTCTGCAGCACAGGCCAGGCAGTTCAGGGTGGGGGTGGCAATGATAGGAGAGAGATGAACAGCAGCAAGCCAGGAAGGTGGCGCAAGCTGTGCAAGCCAGAGGGTGCAGCCAGGGAGGGGATCTCAGGGGTGGGTTGCACAGAGCCTGTGTGGTCTTCACGACAACGCCCATGGTTAAGTGCACACCCTGAGTGCAGGGCGACCGCCCCCCGCAGCGGAGGGCCCGCAGCGGAGGGGTGCGTGTGGCAGCAGGGGCAGGCAGCCACCTGCGGCGTACAAAGCAGCACAGCTGTGCCATTGGTGTTGTGGCATGGCAGCAGCGGCGTGGCGCGGCGTGTCAGCGAGCTCCTGCTGCTGCTCACGCGGGCACTTGGCAGGACTGGAGCAGCAGCCAAGGGTTGGGGGTGGGGGTAGGGCAGGGAGAGCTCAAGCCGTCCCCAATCAGCTATCCCCAGGTCTCGGCACCTGCCACCCGCCTTGCCTGCTTCTCAGGCGGCACCCCATCCCTCGTGTAGCAGCTACGGTCGCCCGCCGCAATCGGGATTTCGCACACACCCTCCGTGCAGTGGTACGCCTCGCATTGCCGCCTGCACTCGCAGCTCATGGTTGGACGCAAATCGCAGGATGCTGCAGGACAGGCAAGGTGGGTGAGCGGGATGATGGACTGAGCAGCAACCCCTCACGTATGCCTGCGAGCCAGCCCGTCCAACAGCGCACAACACGGCGCACTCGAGGCGGCAGCGCCGCGTCATCTACCCCTGGGTGCAGCCCCCGGCATGCACCTGCTGACTGGCGGGCACGCTGGCTGATGGGCTCAACTGGCTGGAGTGTGTCCCTTTATGCTTTGGCTAAGGCCAATGTCTTACACCAACCTCACAAGAGCGATGCTGACCCCCATGCGTGTGCAGGCAAGACCAAAGACATAACCAATGGCGGCGATACACACGCGTGGCGCTGCGTGTGCACTTGCCTGGACTCTCTAGCTCGATGCGGCAGGCAGAGAGCATGTCAATTTCGCAAGCCTTGCCGACCCTCCCATAAGGACACCTGCACGGCGCGGGCGGCAGCCGCTGGGCGGGGCGGATGTCACGCGCGGCATAGCCCCGGCAGCGCATCGGCCCAGCCCCCCCCCCTCCCGGTGCCACCTACTTACTGGCAGTCCCCCGTTTCTGGGTTGCAATTCCTGCAAGGAAGCAGGGAGGGTGTGACCATGAACGGGGCTCAGAACAGGAATGGGTCCACCAAAGCTTTCGGTGCCTTGGCGCAGCTCTTACCCGCGCTCGGTACAACCTGCGTCGCATTCAAGTGCATACGTGTGAGCTGCGCAGGCCTGTAGCGCCAACGCTGCGAGCAGCCACGCGCAGGCGCTGCCACGAACAGACGCCATGAAGGCGTGAAATTGACCTTGGTTGTACCAGAAGCCGAGCGCTGTCCAGGCGCTGCTCCATCGCCAGCCGCCAGGCTGGCGGGCCGGCGGCGGCTAGCCCTGGCCGACAAGTCACGCGGCTAAGCACTGCCAGTGGGCGCAGCATCCCCAGCTAGTGTATAACTATGCCCAAGTAAATTTGTTCTTTATGTTAGCAGACGCGGGTGGGACTGCTGAAGGGAGCCATTGCTGCCTGAGTGGTCTTCACGGCGGCGCTGCCGCACTGGCCCCGACCTGGGCCCGAAGGCGTCACTTGCTCCATCCTTAGCGGCCGCGAAACGAAGCATGCAGAACCAATATTAAAGCAAGTAGCTTCAGGACGTCGCTGACCATAGTCTGGTCAATCAACTTCTGTCTGCCCAAGGCCATCTCCTACGCACGCACCGCCGCCGCTCCTCTGCCGTGCGTAGAGGGTCGGGCGGAAGCCCCCCCTCGGTTCACATGATTTGACCATTGCTTCTAAGAGGCCTGATTGTTCTGTCTGTGGCGGGTGTGAGATCTCAGGCACGATGGTATCACACGGACATTTTGGCTGCCAATGCAAAATGGGAGAGATGGCAAGATCCAGCAATACAGGGAGAGCGCCAGGCGGGGACATGCTGGCACCATCTTTCCAAGCCATTCCTCTGGGCTGGGCGAACCAGTCCCACGGGGTGTCCCGAAGCCGACATCTGTGCACAGCTAAGCTCAGGGTTGGCCGACTCGGCTAGCGGTCACACTTGTGTACAAGTGTAAGAGGCTGTCGCGCTGCTACAGCGCTGTTTGCCTCGGCTTGCTTCTAGTGCTTCAGCATGGCCAAGATCTTCCGAATTGAAGACTCCAGCGCACTGGGGCAGGGTTGGAGAGCGACCCCCACGGCTCTTGCCACTCTCCTCCTGATGTGCGCCGTGTTGCTGACGGCCTACATTTTTGAGCCTGGAAGCTCAAGGCAACTGCGGCCCTTGGGACTCGCAGGCGAGTGCCCGCTGCTGGGACGCCGCCACTGCCGCCGCCGCCGCTGACGCTGCCGCCGCGCCGCGAGGGGTGCCGACTGCTGGTTGGTCAGCAATGTGGTGTGCGCATGCAGGCGGGGCATCTAGTGAGGCAACATTCAGAGAGTAGTGATGTGCGCAGGTGCTGCCATCCGTATGATTTCTCACTTTGTGTGCTGTGCTATGTGGGACGTGCAGGACCTGCAGATTTGGCGGCGCCGCCGCCGCCGCTGCCGCTGTCGAGGAGGCCCCCAGGGCCACCAGCGCCACCCCCGGCACCTCTGTCCCTGAATGAAAACGGTTGGCCAGCTGGAAATAGCACCATTATCACAAATGACACGTTGCCCGACATCCTGCAGCGGCTGGCCACGCCCGGAGAGCGTGCCGTGATTTTTGGGACCTTTATCTTGGGTGAGGGCTGCGGTGCTTGCCTGCCTGTCGCCCGCTGGCCGGCCTCGTTGTTCAACACATTAGCCTGCCTGTCGCCCGCTGGCCGGCCTCGTTGTTCAACACATTAGTCGCCCAATTGCATGCGCCCGCTCCTTGCATGCTCACACACTTGTGCACCGTGCTCCATGCACCCAGCAGCCACACAAAGGGTTGAGGACCTGCGATTACCTTTGCCCCATGCCCGTGTCCCTGTTGTATTGTTTCTCTTCTGCAACAACATGGGCCGCTTGCCTTTGCTCCTGGAACCCACATTCCCTGCTATTGCAGGCGATGAGGAGCGTATGAAGGCCTCTATGCGTAATCTGGCGTACCACCTGCAGAAACAGAAGCTCCTTCAACACACGCTGTTCATCACTCATCACGAAGAGTGAGCACCATTGCCAGGGCGGGCGTTTCCGCATGGATGCACACACGTTGCGAGGGGCCGCTGGTCCCATGGTCTCCAGATGGTGCAACCTGACGGTGGAAAGGCAGCGCAGCGCTTGCATGCCCACGTGCATGCTGGCCTGGTGCTCCCCATTACCGTCTCATCACAGAGTGTTTGCTTCCACGCACGTCCTGCAGTTCTTGGAAAAGGGCAAGCAATTTCAGCATCCCGATATACTGGGACACAATCTCCACTGTCAAGGTAAAACCCTCCGCTCAGGCTACCCTGCCTGCCGAACTGCCTGCCTGTTTGTCAGTGCCAACTCGGTCTTGCTTGTAATCAGAGTGGGGCGAAGCCTGGGCTGCAGGCAGGTTTGGCAGTGGATGGTGGCATGTGGCAGTTGATCAGAAACTCTGGTTGGTGGGTTGCAGTTCATAGGTGCGTTTCAGCATCCCGCTGGCCTTCCTGCGATCCATGCCGTCGGGCTTCAACCCTTCTTCCCCTCCTTTCTGCAGTTGCCGCCTCCCGATCAGAAGCTCTGGATAGCGGCGCGGATTTTGGAGCTTGGCTACAGCGCGGTGTTCCTCGATGTGGGTGAGTGCCTTCCAGCTGAAGCCACGCCCCGTGTGCTGTGCTTGGAGCAAGACCGATGGACAGGTTGCTGCTGCACACCGCCTCAAAGAGAGGGGCGTATAGAGGGTGATGAGGAGCCGGCATAGCAGGCTGAGCACAACCTGCTAGCAGGTCATCCACCTGGCTGAGACTCCCTCAGTATTGTGTAGTTCCGTTCTTTTGTTTTCTTTCTTTCATTGTGCGGCTGAGCCATAATAGAGGCGGATGAGTTGTGGCTTGCACGTGCGCGTTATGACGTGTTCGGCCATGTGCGTGCCGTGGGATTGGGTGGGGTGGGGTTGGGGCAGGCTGCTGGTGCTGATGCTGAAGCGGGAAAGAATGCCCCTCACGTCTAGACCAGCCAATCTCCTGCACGTGCATATGGGCGGGGGGGTGAGAGTCAGGAGCAGTGGGGGCCTGAGGTTGTATGCACAGTGGGACTGGGTACGGAAGGGGTAAGGTGGAGTGAGGCGGGGTGGGGGCGCTCTGCAAGTATGAGCAGCTGCCAGAATCTTTAGCCGCTGCCGCGCAAAACATGATGGTTCACAGGATGTGAATGTGCATTCTGGTAGCAAACAACTGCTGTTGGTAGCATTGCTGCCGTGAAAACGCCCAACGACGCGGTCAATGCGCTAACAACAGGCCTTATTCCTTTGTATCCCCCCGTTGCTTCAAACCAACTCTAGCCACTCAAATGCCCGGCACAATACACACACCTCCCTGCTCTTCCGCAGATCTGGTGGTGCTCAGAGGGGATGGTTTGCTCGAACCCTTCCACACGGATTACGACATTCAGGTGAGCAGAGAGCAGCTGCTGGGTTTCACTAGGCAGGCAAGCATACAAGCACGTGTTGCTGGCAGCACAGGCTGCCCCAGGCAGGCAGACAGGCAGGCTGGCGGGCGGGCAGGCAGGGTAGCAGGTGGCCAGGCGGGCATGCAGCCAGGTGGGGAGGCGGGCAGGTGGGCATGCTGTTAGTCAGCAAACAGATGCCCAAGAAGAGGAGGTGCT
The DNA here is from genome assembly GCA_029339195.1 of Micractinium sp. NFX-FRZ. NCBI lineage: Eukaryota > Viridiplantae > Chlorophyta > Trebouxiophyceae > Chlorellales > Chlorellaceae > Micractinium > Micractinium sp. NFX-FRZ. Next base: position 479 of record JAPTJF010000513.1, on the reverse strand, counting down.
GCAAACCCCCATGCCTCCTGCCAACCCTCCCTGGACCTTCCCTTGACCTTGATCTTTTTCTCAAACCTTTGCCCTCCGCCTCTCAGGGGTTGAGTGACAGGGGCGACCTTGATCTGATGACCACGGGTGAGGCATGGATGTATGTGTGTCCCATTTTAATATACTGGCAGCATGCTTGTGGTGTTGTGCGGGTGAATGCTCGCAGCACGCGCGCCCATGCCTGCGTGCCTTCACTTTCGTGTGCTGCAGGCTTGCATGCAGCGCGGGCGGACCTGGGCTTCGGCAATGATGAACGAGTGTTGCCTGTTCAGAGCACAGGCAAGCAATCACAATGCGTCTTCTTTAGCGCAGCATGTTGCTTGCACGCGTACGAGGTTCATGTCCAGGTTCTGGATTGCTAGACACGCCTGGTGCAGTGCAGGTTCACTCTTTGACAGCCTAATTGTCTGCCTTGGGAAGGCCACCGGCTTGCCTGCCTG
>JAPTJF010000512.1:0-42354 GCA_029339195.1 Micractinium sp. NFX-FRZ | reverse complement strand
CCAGCTGGGGGCGTCGCCTGGCACGCCGAACTCGCACAAGCACGCCGGCTAGCCTGGCCGGCTGGCGCTGTTGCTGGACTTGTTGGAAGCGTGGCAGGGGCGGGAGGGGCTACAGTCATTGTGCCGATTGTCTCCCGCTACTGCCAGAGCATCCCGCAGCGGTGAGTTGCCTCTGGCGGTCGGCTCCTCAGCACCTGGGCCTGCTCCGCCTTCAGGACTGCTTGCCTCCTCGGCGCGCCCCTTCCCCTCTTGCCTGCCTTCTAACTCCTTCCTGGTCTTGATGGAAGCAACAGGCACACATGATTGAAAGTATGCCCTCATCTCCGCCCTGGTCGACCCCCGTGACCCCTTGCAGGGTGCTTGCCGGCACGTCAGTGGCAGCTGTGCTGGCCACCGCCTCCGCCTCCACAGCCACCTTTGCCGCTGCAGGCTGCATCGACCTGCCCGCCTCCCTGCTGCTCACCCTCCCAGCGGTGGCTCTGGCGCCCCTGGGCGCCCGCTGCACCTCCCGCCTCGACTGCGCCTCCTTGAAGCGGCTGCTGGGCTACTTTCTTCTGGCGGCAGCACCGCTCATCCCTTTGAAGGCCTATGTGTTTTCCTCTGGGCAGCAAGGGGAGCAGCAGGCGGTCGCCGGCGGCAGCGAGGGCGGCGCAGAAGTGGAGGCAGGAGCAGACACAGCGGCGGCTGTGGCAACAACAGCGGGCCAGCAGCAGCAGGCAACGGTCCCTGCTGCCGGCAGCAGCAGTGACAGCAGCATAGCCAGTTGGATGGCGCAGCTGGGGGCACCCAAGGCAGCGGTGCTGCTGGCAACCGGTGGGCTAGCTGGGTTTGCCTCTGGCCTGCTGGGAGTGGCTCCGGGCATCATCAGTAAGTGGGTGCTGCCCTGGGAGGGCGTAGGGCATGCCCGCAGTGCCACCTGCCCCTGCTGCCCTGAGGTGTGTCATGCAGTCGCATTAGGCACTGGCCTTTCTTTGCTGACCCCGTCGCTCCTGCGCACCAGCAGCCCGTCCCTGTCCGCCCCTCTTGTGACCTGCCTGCAGTTATCCCCACTGTCGCGCTGTTCATGCCGTATGCCCAGGCCACGGTGCTTGGGACCTCCCTGCTGGCCGTCATCCCTCCCTCTGCAGTCGCCCTGCTACAGCACCAAAGGTGTGTTGGCGGGCAGGTGGCTGCCTGCATGCCTGCCTAAACGTAGGGACCTGCTGCACGCAGGTTGCTGCGGGCATGCCCTGGGCTCCGGGATCTCTAACGTTCTTGCATGTCAGGCACAACCGTTGTTGCAAACATGAACCTGCATGCACACAACATACGGCACCTGCCCGTACCCCCCCCCGCCTGCCTCTGCCCGCCTGGCACCGCAGGCTAGGCAACGTCGACTGGCGCATGGCAGCGATACTGGCTGCCAGCTCACTGGCTGGTGCTGCTGCAGGCAGCCAGGCGGCGGTGCATGCGCCCCCGGGGGTGCTGGAGGGCGTGTTCACTGGGGCGCTGCTGGTGCTGGCCCGGGCTACGCTGAGGAGTGTGCGGTAGGCGCACCAAACCAGCTCACCTTTGCTGCATCGTGCCCATCGGCCTTTTTTTCCCCTAATTTCCCCTAACAAAACATTGTACTGCACTTGCTCCATTTCTTAAAATGAATTGTTGTACCCTTCGTGTGTGACACAAACAAGACAGCTGGATGAAGCAGAGAGGGGCAGCTGCAGGGCCCTGCAGGCCAGCCAGGCCAGCCAGGCTGGCTCCGAGATCAGTACTGCCTGATGCTGCGACATGCGCGACTGCTGCTGTAATTGAGCGTCAAAGGGCGCTGTTGGGCATTGGCACGCTGCTGGCATGCCCTTCACCAACTACTCAAACAAATTCTGACAGCAACACGGCTGGCTCCCGCCGGTGGGGCATTGCCGCACTATGACACTGTCTGCTCAGGTGTGAGCGTGTTGTACGTCGTGCGGCGCAGTCTGTCACAGACAGTTAGGCAGCCCGCAGGCGAAGCAGTCTAGCGAGTATGACTTGCAGTCGATCAAGCGAACAAGTCAAGGCCGCCACTCTGGGATTCAAGCAGTTCAGCTTTGAACCTGTGCAGCCACATGGGCGCTGGTGCCGCCGGCGCAGACTGCCCCGCTGCCCCGCCTCACTGCAGCCACATCTGGACGAATGCGGTGGTGATGCCGACCTCCGCCTGCGCCACCAGCACCGGCTGCCCTGGACTGATGGTGAGCAGCACCTCGGCGCTGCAGCGCGGCTGCTGCTGCTGCTGCGCCTCAATGCCGGCGCTCCCCCCGCCGGGTACTACAGCTGCCGCCGCCCCCTGCTCATGCACGGCTGCCTCCGAGGCAGAGTCTGCGGCCTCCAGTACCAGTTGCAGCCTCTCCTTCTTCTCGGCAGTCCTGAGGGGCAGGGAGTGGGGTTGGTGGGGTTGGTGGGGCAGGAGGCAGGCCAAAGTCGGGGCGCAGGGCTTGGTGCAGGGTTCCATGGTTGAATGCCAGACGCAGCAGTTTCTGCGTGCGGCGGAACCTGGCGCTGGCCGCGACAGCAGCAGCAGCTGCAGAACGTGCCTGCGGCCCTGGCAGCAGCAGCAGCAGACTCCATGTATAGCAGCCACGCTCACTCTGCGTTGCGTAGGCTGATGCGCATCAGCGCCCGCGCCAGGATATAGGCGCCGGTGCTCCCCTCGCCGACCCGGGTGACGCCGGGCACTGCCGCTGCTGCGGCGGCGGCGTCTGCAGCCTCCAGAGCCACTTGCAGCTCCTGCTTGTCCTCGTCAATTCTGAAGGGCACCCAGAGAATGGGGTGGGGTGGGAGCCATGCTGGGGTAAGGTCACCAAGGCTTGGGGGTGTGTTCACGTTTGTCTGCCAGACACCGGGATGCGGTGGTGCCTGCCCCTGGCGCCGGCAGCAGCGGTGGCAGCAGCAGTGCATGGCCATATCGCCCTGGCAGTGGCAGCAGCACCCCCCCCAACCCCACTGTTGTCATCCCCGCTCACTTGGCCTTGTGCAAGCTGATGCGCACCGTCGTCCTCCCCATGATAAAGATGGCGCCGTCCTGTCCCTTGGGACAGTGGGCGAGGTTGGACAGGAAGGGGACGTCCTGCCGGCTGGCCACCACCTCCGCCAGCAGCGCATCCAGCTGCGTGCCGTACCCCCCACCTACCCAGCTGCCGCCGGGCACTGCCGCTGCTCCCTCGGCTGCTTCTGCCGCCTCCAGCGCCACTTGCAGCTCCTCCTTCTCCTCGTCAGTCCTGCGGGGGCACACGGAGGGTGGGGCGGGGCAGGATTCGGGGTTATTTCAGGACACAAGGCTTAGGGCACGAGGCAGCGATTGCTGCTTGTCCGCCGGGATGCCACGCACGGCGGTACCTGCCCCTGCCGCTGGCAGCGGTGGTAGCAGGAGCAGCAGCAGCGGCGGCGGTAACAGGAGGAGGGGTGGGGGGCCCCGGGGGGGTGGGGGGCCGCCCTGGCAGCAGCAGCAGCAGCAGCACCCCCACTTGGCATGCCCGCTCACTTGGCGTTGCGCAGGCCGATGCGCACCATCGCCCGCATCAGGATGAAGGTGGCGTCCACTTGGGAGAGGGTGAGGGTGGGCAGGGAGGGGACGCCCTGCCGGCTGGGCCCCGCCTCCGCCAGCAGCGCATCCAGCTGCTGGCCGTACCGCCGCTGAGCAGCCTCTACCCGCGCCGGCATATCTGCGGACAGGCACGATGGTGGGGGTGCAAGCAGACTGTGCAGCAGCGGCATGTGGGCCATTCAAGGGCTGCGGCGGTAGGGTTTGCAGCAGCAGCAGCAGCAGCAGCAGCAGCAGCAGCAGCACAGCCCAAGCCCCTTCTCAAGCCATCCAAAACCACCGGCAGCCGCGCTGTGCTCACTGGTGATGTTGGCCAGCCTCAGGCCGGTCACGTCATCGGGCTGCACCCCGTGCATCATGCGGGCCGGCATGTCCAGCTTGTCGGGAGGGCACAGGTGCAGCAGCATGCGCCGCAGGCCGCTGAGCATCTGGCGGGCGTAGGCCACGTTGCGACCACAGGGCACTGCAAGAGGGGGCAGAGCGGGGGAGGGTGGGTAAGTGGGTGGGCAGGTGGGTGGGCGGGTGGGGGCCTTCGGGAGGGCGTCGGCGAGCTGGCATGGCATCAGGTGGCATCAACAGCCAGGGCGAGGTCAGAGGCCAAGCTGGAGGCCAATGAACAGGCTGCCGTGCAGGCTCTAAACAGGCACACGTGCATCGCCAGGCTTCCAGCACGACAGCTGCCCAGCGGCTGATCAGGCCTGTGCAAGGCAGGTGCCAAATGCAAGGCGTGTGCCCGGCCCCATACCCAGCGAATCCACCCGCCCCCCGCCCCACAGCCCTGCGCACGCACCTGCCCCCTCGTTGTTGGCGCTGCCGCCGTTGCCGCTGTCCAGCGCCTGGATGCCCTCCACCAGGTCCACCGCCCCCGCCAGCATGGCGTGCACGCTGCCCTCCTGCACTGCCATCTGGCAGAAGTCGGGGGCCATGCGGTCAAAGGAGGCCGCAGGCTGCAGGCCCTCGTGCCATGCCTCCTCCACCCGCCACTCGGTGTACTCGGTGTACAGCCACAGCAGCAGTTCGTGCAGCTCCTGCGGGGGAAGAGGGTGGGTGAGGAGCGGAGGGTGGGGGGACGGAGGCATCCAAGGGTGCGCACGCGGAGGGGAGAGGGCTCAGGCGTCGGGCGACCTCGGTGCGCAGCCCTGAGTGGCACTCGCCCACGAGCCTGCCACCAGGCTACCTCTGGCCGGGCCTCACACGCTGCGCCCCCAACTGCTTGGCCCCAGAAGCCTCCCCCCCCCCCCCCCCAACACACATACACACGCACCCCACCCACCCCACATCCCCCTCCACTCACCCAGCAGTGGTCCTGCAGCACCTTGGTGCACTCCTTGGTGCTCCCGTTGGCAGCCACCACCAGGCCCAGCACGGTCGCGAGGTTGGAGGGCAGGGCGATCTTGCTGCTGATGCAGTGGTCTGCAGGGAGGGCGAAGAGAGGGCGGCAGTGAGCGGGAGGGGTGGAGGGGTTGGAGACCGTGGGTTGTGAGATGGGCGAGGGTGTTGTGAGGCTGGGGGCATGTGGCCGGGGAAGGGGATGCAGCAACTCGTGGGGGTTGGGCACCGGAGGTGGGGGGGAGGGGAGAGGAAGGAGCAGGGGTAGGGAGGAGGGCGGCAGGAGGCGCATTGAGCTGAGTGCGGGGGAGCGGGGGAAATGAGTTGGACAGTGGAGCTGCGTGATGTGCCGATGTGCAAGGAGTTGGGAGGGGAGGAGGCAGGAGCTGGGTTGAGTGGTGACAAGGCGGGCGTGGGGGCGGGAGTGCCTTGCTGGCGCCACCAGCAATGTGTGGGGGAACAGGAGGTGGGCAGCAGCGGGAGGGGCGGGGCGGGGCGGGGCGACCACCACTGGGTGGTGATGTGGGCCACAGGGAGGTACGCGGGGGGTTGGAGGGCTCAGCATGGGCCACACAGCGGGCGTGGTGGGGTGGGGCAGCGAGGGCATGCCGAGGGTTGACACTGGCTGGGGCGGGGTGGCAGCAGAGGGAGCGGCACCGGCACTGCTGGCCAGCACCGCTGCGCCAAGGCCCCTTCACCTCACGCCGCCTACGCCCACCAGCAGTCACTCACTGGAGATGATGGCCAGCACCATGACCGTGTGCTGAGCGCTCTGTGCCAGCACCAGCCCGGCCGCCTCCATCCCCGCCGCCACCTCGCGCAGCATCACCGTGTGCGCCCGGCTGCCCTTCTTGGCCAGCTTCTGCAGCTTGGCCTCAGCCAGGCTGGAGAGGTGCATGAACCAGGCGTGGCCCACCACTCGCAGGCTGCTGAGCAGCACGCACACGCTGGTGCTGACCATGCTGGCGGCATGTGCCAGGCCCCTGCAGGGAAGGGGAGGAGCCAGGCGGGTGGGGTGCGGCAGCGGTCAGCCTGGCGGCGGCAGCCTGCCGGCGGTGCGGGGAGGCGGGAGGCGCGGAGAGGCAGCACCACAGCACCCAGGAGGCTTGGGTGCGCCAGCCGGCGCCCAGACGTGCAGATGTCGGGGGTTAGGCGTTGCAGCAGGCAGGTGCCCCTGGCAGGCACAGCCGAAGAAGCGTGTGCGGCAGGCGGCAGCAGCGGCAGCGGGCGCACCTGGCGGACTGGAAGGCTGCGATCGGGTCTGGCTCCTCGTCTAGCAGCTCCGCCACCCGCTCCACCAGCAGCTGCCCCCACATCTTGCAGGCCACCCGCGTGTGGACGCTGCCGCCGGCGTTGCCGCCAGCGGGCAGGTGGTGCGGCGGCAGGCCCACGGGCAGGCAGGGCTGCAGGAAGCCGCTGATCTCCGAGAGGCCCCAGGCCAGCGACCGCTGGGTGCCATCCACCGTGACGATCAGCTGTCGCCTGTGTGCCACTTCCAGGTGCCGGTCCAAGGCGGGGCGGAAGACCTGCGGGGGTGGCAGGGGTGGCGGGATGGGGCGGGGTTGACCTGGCGGGCAGCGGCGGCAGGCGCATGCAGCGGCAGCGCACGTTGTGCGTGCACAGAAGCCCCTACTGACCATCCACCCACACATCACGCCCGCACCCCCGCACCTGCTCATACACCCTGATCTCTGCCAGGTAGCCCTCCTGCAGCTTGTCGGTGGAGAACACCAGCTGAGGCGTGTACGTGGCGGCGGGCCTCTGGGCCAGGTGACCCAGCGACGCCAGGACCTGCAAGGGCGGGGGCGGCAAGGCGGCAGTTGCACCCTCCGACAGCCCGCCGGCGCGGCGCCAGCGGCAGGGCGTACGCTGCTGGGGGGGCACGGGCCAGGTGCAGCTGCCCTGCCACAGCTATTTTCAACCGCCACCACACCACGAATGGTGCCATGCCACAGCGCCATCGCCCGCTGACCGGCGCGCCAGCCTCCTCACCTTGCCAAGCTCCGCTGCTTGATGCCGGGTGAGCCGCCCGCCGCAGCGGGCCTCCTCGGTTGCGCGCTCCTCGACTGTCGCAGACTCGAGTAGCACCTCCCATGCGCCAGAAAGCGCATTACGGGCTGACTTCATGTTTCAAGATGTCGAAGCGATTGAATGGCCCTCAAACACAGCACCAGAGGATGAAGAGAGCGTGTACCGCCCGCGTGTACCGCCGACCGCAACGCTCCAACGGATGCTATAGGTGTTCTAGGGATCTGTCGAGAGCCATAGCGTCGCGCCTGGTGCTGCACCACCTTGGAGCTCCAAAGCAACTTGCTTGAAGCTCTGCAGCCCATCCCGCTATGTTTTTTCAGTTCGACAACCCCAGGTCACCTGTGGACAAGCGGAGGTCGCTAGGCGGCAGCAGCGCTCGGATCTGGGGGAGGTGCGGCTCAGCAGCACTGGCGGCGGCCGCGGGCAGCGGGCACCCTCTTGCATCTCAGTGGGCGGGGCCGCACTCCCTCGCTGCAAGGGCCGCATGCTGCATTGAGTTATCATGCAATGCTCTTTTAAGCTGTGCAGGGCAGCAAGCCGCCAACCGCACAGATGCAGGATGAGCAGGCAGCTCCGCGGCAGATGGCTGGCGCCCGCAGCGGGGACTCCTCGGATGCGCAAGACGCCCTCCCTGGCGGGCTGCGCGGGCAGTTGGCGCGGCTGAGTTTGGGTGGCCAGCACGGCGTGGCAGAGCACCGAGAGCGCGCCTTCAGCGGCAGCACTGGTGCCGGCGACAGTAGCAGGGGCAGTGGCGGCGGTGACGGCAGCACGCATGGCGAGCACCCACGCAGCGCCAGCGGCGCCGGCAGCGCAGGCGAGGCAGGAAATGACCCCGCAACCAGGAGCGAGTTCCGCCGCATGGGTATCAAGCCCTTTGATGCCAGCCTGTTTGCACCGACGGTGGAGCAGCTGCAGCGTGAGCTGCTGGCAGTTGACAGCAAGGGTGAGGCGGCGGCGACCACCCTGGACATCCGCTACGTGCAGCTGGAGGGCATCACCGGGACGCAGCCTGTGCTGCGGTCAGTGAAGAGGGCAGACGGCAGCTTCCAGCCTACCATGGAGTTTGTGCTGGAGCGGCTGCAAGCCGAGGTGAGCTGGCGAGGGGAGGGTGAATTGCAAGGAAGACAGGGAGGGGAATGGGCACTGGAGCCTCGGCAGGGGTGGAGCCTGGGTAGGGGTGACTCCTGCCCTCCCAATCACGGCAGCTCTTGCTTGCTTGAACTGGAGCATTGCCTAAGCGTAGTGGTCGCCGCTGCGCATCTGCGCTATCTGAAACACTACGATTCTGCCGTGGGGATGCCTGCAGGGTATGCGTGATGAGTGGCCCGTCAGAGTACACAGGGAGGGGTCCCCTCTTAAGGCAGCGGCGGCGGCGGCGGCGGCACCAGAGAAAGCATCACACTCAGATGACAAGGTTAGTTGCTACCTTGACTGTTGCATTGGTTAGTGCAAGGTAGTAGCGTTGTCTTGTCAGGCCGTCCGACGAGTCGTGCTGCATGACACGTGCGCTCCGTCTTGCTGGCTGCATCCCTCACTTTCCACCCTGCTGCTTTGGCGCCAGCCCAAGGCATACCGCTGCCCTGCTGGCACGTCATGGCGGCTGACACAATCACCGACCCTGTGGCGCCTGCGCCTGCAGTTCTATGGCATGGGCATGAACGAGGGGCCGTTTAACAAGAACGACACGGCTGCCCTGATGTGCCGGCTGCCAGCGCTGTTTGGGGGCCTGCACCCAGATGTGGCCCCCGTGGGCAGGGACAACATGGTGGGTTGGAGGTTGTGTTGTAACTAAGCTGGCTGTTGTGAGCAAGGTGCACGTCCGTGTGAGTGTGCACCTGGGTTTCAGGGGAAGTTGCTTGGGAGAGGGCGCTGATTTGCCACACTTGGTGACAGCTGCTGAGCGGGCACCGAGGGCACATGTAGGGGCACTGCCCTGAGGGGTAGATCACCACATGCCAGGCAGGGTGTCACTGGCCTTGGCGCCCTCAGTGTTACATGCCCTGCTGCTGCCTATCCTGCAGTGCTCTTCCCATTTCTTCCCCACTGTGCCACACTGTCCTAAGATGGCCCTCCCCAAACACCGTCCCGCCTCAGTGCGACGCGGTGACGCTGGCATGCGAGGGGGTGACGGGCGTGTTGTACGTGGAGCAGCACTCGCCCGTCGGCGGGGGGCCCCCGCTGGTAGACTTCTTCGCGCGCGCCGGGCGCAGCAAGGCGCGCAACATCCTGCATCTGCCCAGGTTGGTCGGCCAGTCTCTCCGCCCGAGGGGCGCAGGCTTCCGAAGCCTCACATGCCCCCCACCCATCTCCATCGGACGCTCACAGCACACCAGTCTGCTGTTTGCAGCTGCCATGTGCAGCGTGCTGCCAGGCTGCCTGGGGACTTGCGAGGCCATGGGGGTGGCCTCATCCTGACTCCCTCGGGGGGTGGCTTCATTCCTGCAGCTGCATGCGGTCTGACTGTGCAATGTTACCCTCCCAGTGCACCCTGCAGCGAGGACGTGCCTGATGACCTGGCGCGCGTGGTGCCCGGCACCCTGGCCATGTGCCACTCCTTCCTTCCAAAGGAGTTGGGCCTGATGCGGTATGCGCTAAACAGCGGCCTGCGCATCTGCAACGTCGTCACCGACACCGGGTGAGGAGTGCCAGCGGCCAGAGCACCTGCAGCGCCTGTGTCGGTTTGACAGTCTGTCACCACGTCGACCTGCTGCAGCAGCTGGTGGGTTGCACCGCAAAGAGACTTGTGCAGCATGCAGCATGCAACGTGCAGGAACTCACTGTCGGTTCACCCAAGTTGGCACTGCGCTGGTGCCGCAGCCTTGCCCTGCCGTTCTGGCCTGCCCTGCCCTGATGCATGGAACCTGACGCGTGCCTCTTTTATGCGCTTGATCCCGCACGCCCAGGGCGGCTGTGGACGAGCTGCTCTACGCTGAAGTTGCCAACTACACCGTGTTCTATGATGCGGCCTACACCAAGGAGGGCCCGCCCAAGTACGATGCCGGCTCGGTGAGGCGCATCAAGCTGGCGGCGGTGGAGCGGCGCGTGGTGCTGGACCTGACAGGTGGGGCGGGCGGCCGGCGAGGCTTGCTGCGGGCCCCGTAGCCTGGCAGGGTAAAGGTGCTGAAGGATGGGTGCAGGTGGTTGAGACGGGGAAGCAGGGGCACAAGGGGAAGAACAAGAGGAGCGGGCAAAAGGAGGGGGGGCCTGAGAGTGAGTGTGTGAAGGTGGTTGTGGGAGTGTGCATTAATGAAAGCTGCCGGAGGAGCATGCTGCTTTCTCAGCTGGTGTGCTGTCACTTGAGCGGGCATGCCGGTGCTTGCTGTGCTGCCATGAGGGCAGGTTGAGGGTGGGTGGGGGCTCTAGGAGGCTGATACCTCGGGAGCAGTTCACAGCTGTTTGGTACATGTACGTGCAAAACATCCATTTGGCTGCCACGGGTGTGTGCAGAGGACAACGACAGCAACAAGCCGCGGCTGCTGCTGGTCAGCCGGCCGCCGGCGCTAGGCGGTGCGGCAGATGTGACGGCAGTAGCGGCGCAGGAGCAGCGCCCCTTCGACATCAGCGACCTGGCCCTGCCCTACCTCAAGGCGAAGCCGGGAGAGGAGGACCCCAACACCTGCCCTGTCCCGCGTGCCTTCATCCCCAACCCCAAATGAGCGGATGGGAGCTCGGCCACAACTCGAAATCCAGCGGTGCCGCCAAGCCTGCATCAGCGCCCGAGCACACCACCACCGGGCAGGGCGGGGCATGCTGTTGCAGGCAGGCAGGCGAAGGCCTCTGGGCTCCTCCTGGTCCCCCTGCTCCTCCTCTTGCCACCCGCCCCCGTCCGGCCTTGCACTTGCATCGCCGCTGCATTTCCTCGCTTGCCAATCGCCACACGGTATCGTTGGGTGAGGCACCTTCGTTCATTGTTGTTACAATGCACAGCACACCAGGCATTCGGAATGATGAGGTTGCGGGCCAAGCGCTGAGGAATGCGGGGAATGGAGGCAGGGCAGTGCGCCAATCCCAGCCAACCGACGGCCTGCCGCCACCTGACCGCCCCCCTGTTTGTCGACTCTCAGCAGCGCAGAACCCATGCTGGTGCTCCTGCTGCCTGCGCTGCATTAACAGCTGTGCAGAGCACGAGGTTAGTGTACAGTTGGAGCCAAACCACCAAGCTGCACTAAGCCAAGGGCATGGGGCTGCCAAGTGCCGCCGGCTGTACAGCCGTCCCGCTCCCCATGTCGCCCTCGCCACTCACCCACGGAGGCTCCCCTAGCGCCCTTACATCTCCTGTACCCCCGCTTTGCAGCTGCACATCACCTCCCGCCCCGGAGAGCGACTCACCGTGTCGGAGCTCTGAACTCTCCCGTGGGTTCCCCAGCCAGCGAGCTTCCCAGCCTCGTGAGCAGACGGGTGCGAGCAGCGCGTCCACGCAGCGCTGGACCCTCGGCGCACAGCGCCCTGCTCTTCCGGCCCCAGGCGGCGCTGCCCCTGCCGCCAGCCTTGGCGCAGCTGCGGCCCCTCCTTCCTGCCCACACATGGGCCTGCTGCTCACCAAGGAGGAGGCCCGGCAGCGAGCGCTTGCGATAGAAATTGAGGAGGCATGGGACCAGTACTTTGCCCTAAAGCCAGCAGTGGTAGCCGAGCAGGCCGCTGGCACCCCCCCGGAGGCCGGCCCCAACCATGCGCTCCACGACGCTGCGCACGACTACTGCATGCGACTTCGGAGGGAGCAGCGCGCCATTCGCACTCGTGAAAGTGCGTGCCGTTGATGCAGTCTGCTCCAAGGACAGCCTGCGCATGGTGGTGGCTGCGGCAGCGTTCTTTGTCGTGTTGTGTGTGACATGCACCTGTTACAGTGGTGGCGGGCGCAAGGGCTGATGCATGTGGAGCGCCCACGGAGAGCCTGCCTCGGCTCGTGGGTGCATGTACCTACTTGTGATGCCAGCAGGCTTGCCAGCGTGGGCATGCAGCTGCTTTGGCTTGCCTGCCTGCCCACTCGCCCACCGGCCCGCCCACTCCCGTCCACCCAAGTCTACAGCCCGCCTCCCTGCCTGCTGCTTAGCTCCTCCTCCTTCCTCCTCCTCCTATCCTGCTGCAGGTGCTCTCAGGAAGGGGGGTCCCGATGTTCCACCCATGCCCAAACCCACCCCGCCGCTGCGGTTGCTGCCGGTGCCACTGGCAGGTTGGTGGGTGTGGCGGTGACTGCCTGCGTGTGTTGCGGAATGCATCGCCCATGGCCTGCCAGGCTGTGTGCATCTGTGCCTGGCTGTCTTGTTGTCTGGCTGAATGGCGTACAGGCCGGCAAGCCGGCAGGCCGGCTTGCAGGCTGGTTGACTGGACGGCAGTCACGCATGCGCTCACCTAAACCACCACTTCACTTGCCCCCTGCCCTGCACCCTCCCTTGCCCTGCCCTGCAGCTGCGTCCCCCCCAGAGCAGCCTTGTGGCAGTGGTGTAGAGCCCAGCACACCTATACAGGGCAGAAGCAGCCCGTCCAAAATGGTGGGCAGCAGGGGAAGCAGCGCAGAGGCCGCTGCGGCTAGTGGCGCTGAGGGCAGCGAAGCTGTGCCGCTGCTTGCTGCCAGGGCAGCTGCAGCGCCGCCACCAGGGCGGTCAGCAGCGGGCCTGCGCCGCCGACCAGAGCAGCATCCAGGAGTAGCGTAGCTTTGGTTGGTTGTCCGCTGTTGGTCAGTTGTCGGTACCGCAACCCCCCTTCATGCTCAAGGCACCATGCCAGCTTCCTCACTTTGCCTCTTGCCACGTCGCCACTGAGCACCAGGCCCTGCCTCGTCTTTCGGCTCCCCCTCCTGCTACCCCTCCTGCTCCCCGCCGCGCCTCCCGCCACCCTGCGCCAGCCCCGCCATGCTGTTTGCATCTCGATCACCGCCGCTGCAATACCTCGCTTGCCGAGTGCTGCACAACAGCATTGCATGAGGCAGCTTCGTTTGTCGATGTCTCAATGCACGAAGCCCCAACAAACCAATGAAGACAGGCAGTCGTGATGATGAGGGTGCAGTACAAGCGCTGAGGAGCGGCAGCGGAATGCAGGGATGGCCCGGGGGAGCAAGGCAGGCACCCAGCCGACGACCGGTCTGCCACCACCTGCTCGCCCCCTGATAGGGTTTTAGGGTTTCAGGGTTTTAACTCTGTCTGTCAACTCTCAGCACAGCAGAACCCAGTCCGGTGCCCCTGCTGCCTTCTCTTGCATCCCAGACTCTGCTTTACCACTTGCATGTAGTGATTGTACAGTTGCCTTCACTCCAAACTGTGTGGGAGTAATGAGGTGCCTGCCATGCATGCTCAAGGGCGAGCAGGCTGCGCCACGGATGAAGGGCTGTACAGACATGTCAACAGTCAGGCAATGCAGCAGGACTGGTCTTCCTCTAGGCCCCGCTGCCTGCCACCTGTCAGCTGAGACCCCTCTACTGTGTACATGTGCTGCCAGCTCATGCGTGCCCCAGGGGAGGGAGACGGGGAGGCACTGCGGGCACGCGGCCCTCTGCCGCCCCGACTGCCACCCGCCTCCCCAGCTGTGGCAGGGCTTGAGGCAGCGCGCAGCTGCAAGCCCGGGCGGCCGTCTGCCGAGCGCGGGCGCTGCCGAGAGGGCAGCAGCGTCAGCGGTGCCAGGGGTGAGCCGGCACCGGTGGTGGCGCTGCGGTGCGGAAGGCTGCGACCCTGCCTCACAGTGCCTCCTGGTGACTGCTGCTGCTCCTGCGCCTGCTGCTGCTGCCAGCGCTGCCGCTGCCAGCGGGCCTCCAGAACCTCCTGTGCGATGCTGGCAAATGCCGCGCCAACACCCTCGCCTGAGAAAGCCAGGGGAGGGGACAGGTGGCACGAAAGTAGAGGGGCAGCCAGCCTGCTTCCTTGTGTACATGAAGCCTCCCGTTCAACACAAGCAGCGCTGACAACCAAGTGAATCATGCCTGCTGCCTTCAGCATGCAGCTAGGCGCACCCTTCAACAACCTAGCAAGCACGCACCCGCCCCCCTTACCCGTGTAAGCCGACACCCAGACCATGCGCGCCCCAGTGTCCTGGCAGTACTGCTCAATCGCAGCGGGCGGTACCGCGGGCGGCAGCCGCGACATCGGCGGCGGCTGCCTCGCCCCGCTGGGGCTGCGCACCCTGACGTGGCGCTGGTTGGCTGCCTCTGATTCATCTGGTGATGCAGCACTGCTGCTGTGCCCGCCAGAGGATGCCGCTGGGCTGAGGTCCGGGCGGGGCCCGGCTGTGCCGCTGGCCTGCCGGCTGCTGCTGCCGCAGCCACCAGGCTCTGGCGAGGGGGCTGACGGCTCAGAGGACAGCCCTGCTGCTGCCGCCGCTGCAAATGGGGAGGGGAGCTCCTGCCCCGTAAGCGAGGCAACCAGCTCAGCTGCTGCTGCCGCTGCGTGATCCGCGGCAACATGTTCGGCGGGGGACTGCGGCCGCTCGCCCCCGCGCATGGGCGTGGTGGGTGCTGCCGGCTGGGGCGCCTCCCCTCTGTAGCCGCCGCCGATTTCGCCACCTCCGGCCAGCGGCGGCTTGCCGTTGCCAGCTGGCGGCGCCTCCAAGGAGTGCAGCCGGTGGTGCTGCTGGTTGTGGTGCTGGTGAGAGGGCGTGTTGTGCATGCCGCTCTGCCAGCGCTCCACACTGACCCCGAGCTGCAGTGCCTCCTCGCCTTCTGTGCCTGCCGCTGCCTGCGCTGAGCTGACGCCCAGCCCGCTGCGCCCAGGCACCTCCACCCTGTCGCTTTTGAGGGCCGCTAGAAACACGCGGGCAGCAGGCTCCTCGGCACGTGCGTCCAGCACCTGCAGCAGCAGCGAGGGGCAATCAGGATGGGTAACGAAATCAATCAATGGTGGATGCTCGCCGGGCAGGCGGCTGGAGGCCACAGGCCGGGGTGTAGAGGGGCTGCACCTGCTGCTGCCACAGCGATCTGCTGCCTGACACGCCGACGTATGCACTGTTCTGAGCTGTCTTCGGCCGGCCAAACATCACACCCAGGCGTGAGGGGAGCCCACAAAGCACAGCACGGCACAGCACAGCATAGCACAGCTAAGATGCCAAGGGACAGTGGGCCGCCCCTGTCACGCACCCAGGCGCGGAGGGAGTCCCAGGAAGCTCTGCTTGTCGGGTCCCAACACACCAGAATGGCGTCTGCTCCCGTCAGGAACCTGCAGGGGCGGCAGGAGGCGCAAACAGAGAGGGTGGCAGGGAGGGCACGAGGGCGCCAGCAGGGCGAGCTGGTGCGCGCGGCAGCGCAACAATGCACAGCAGGTCAGCCCGCCCGCACCTGCGGCTCAGAGAGTGGAAGCGGGGCGCGCCGCTGGTGTCCCACACGCCCACGGATGCGCGGCGCCGGCTGGTGCCATCGGCAGTGGTCACCTCCACCTGTGGAGCGGGGGCGCAGGGGGGCGGGTGCAGGTCAGGGGCAAGCGGCAGGCCCATATCGCAGCAGGGCAGACACACGTGCAGGGCAGACACACGTGGTATTATACACAACCCATGCCTTGTTGTCCGACCTGTGCACATTCTCAGCCTGTCCCTCAGGCCACCGCTTCTGTTCAGCCCACTCACCCGCTTGGCTCCAAAGTCGGGGCACCCATAAGTTGGGGACAGGTCCTGGCTGAATCGCCCATTCAGCAGGCGCTGCAGCAGGCAGGTCTTGCCTGGCATCAGGCAGGGGGCAGGGTCGGTTGATGCGGTGGGATGGAGCGGGAGGCGGTGGCGGTACAGGGGCAATAAGCAAGGGACCTGTGCCAACCACGGACAGCTGTCGACCTGCCAGGACGACAATTGGCGGATGTACGTCATTCCTTACCTACGCCGGCTTCGCCAACCAGCACCAGCTTCACATCGAAGGTACACATTCGTCTGTGGGTTTGTGCAGCACCTGGGAGGGAGTGGCGCGAGGATGGCAGCCCGGTATGGCGGTGAGCGGGCTTCGGTGTGCAGTGTGCAGCAAGCCTCTACACGCACCTCACTGGGGCAGGCGGCCCGTTACCTGCGTCTTATCTGCTGTACAGCTATTCAGGACGGGGTAACAGCCCAGGCTAGCCGCTCTGGGGACGCGACGAGAGGTTAAAGCAGCGAACAGGCCGTCCAGAGTGGCGGCGCAGGTTGAGGGTGTCGGATATAGTATCGAGCGAAACAATTCACGCAAGACAGACAAGGTGCGCCCTCCTGGACAGGGTTCTGAACCCGCCAGGTTGGCCGAGCGTGGCGTCGTGCTGCGCTCACTCTCTGACGCCGGCATCGCCTCATACCAGCCAGATCACGATCAGGGAAAGGCTGCGAGCCTTTGAGTAGCGCGCCGCACAGCGCCTCACTCTTTGTCGCGATGCCGCTAGAGGTGGGGCAGGAGGGGTGCCAATTCAACTATGTGGTGTCGGCGCAGAAGCCTACCAGCGTACAACACTCCTGCGTCGGCCACTTCACCAGCCCCTCCGACCTGAACCTGGTCATTTCGTGAGTCGGCAACCGATCACAGGGCGCGACGGGGTTTGGGCAGATATTTGGCGCGGCTGTGACAAAAGGCGACGCGGCCGGGAGGCTGGGCGACGCGGTGCAATGAGTGGCGGCGGGCGGGAGTGCGGTTGGCGGCAGCTGGCGGCGGCGGACTGACAGGAGCACCGGGTGTTGCCCTTGCACCTGCATTGCTGCTCACGTTTGCTCCGCTTCCACGGCACCATCTAAAGCTTCACAGGCAGCGAGACAGCACGCCGCTGGTGCTTTTTCCTCCAGCCCGCCTGCCTCCCGCCCTCTTGCCTGCCTCCCACCCTGCCCCCGCCCTGGGGCCCCGCTCCCCACGCTGCAGCAAGTCGACGCGGCTGGAGGTGCACCGCCTGACGCCCGAGGGGCTGCAGGGGGTGCTGGATGTGCCTCTCTATGGGCGGGTGGCGGCGCTGCAGCTGTTCCGCCCCGCTGGCGAACCGAGAGACCTGCTGCTGCTGCTGACGGAGCGGAACAAGTTTTGCGTGCTGGGCTTCGATGAGGAGAGCGGTAAGCTTCTAGTTACTGCTGGTCTGCTGACTGTGTGGTGTCACTACATTGTTTTGCTGGGGTGAACAGCGGATTGTCCCTTCCAACTGTTGGCTGGCTGCCTGGCTGGATGTCTTGGTTTGTAGCTGTGGGCTGCCGGCGGGTTTGCATGCTGTGCCTGGCTTCTTGTTATGCATCAGCCACACACTGTCCCTGTGTTGCTGCAGATGAAACACCTGGCCTGCCCTCCTGCCCGTCTGGGCCTGCCCATTGCCACGCACAATCCCTTTTCTAAAGCCGGACTACTGACCCGCGCCTGTGGCAGCGTCTCTGGACGTCCCCACTGACAGTCCCTCCCACTGCCTGCCCCTGCCGTTATGCGGGCACTGCAATCGCTGTGTGCTCACACTCTGCTCTGTCGCCCCCGCAGGCGAGCTGGTGACGCGGGCCAATGGCGACGCTTCCGACCGTGTGGGCCGGCCGGTGGAGCTGGGGCAGCGGGGGATTGTGGACCCTCAGTGCCGCCTGATCGGCATGCACCTGTATGATGGACTGTTCAAGGTGAGGGGCTGCCGGACGTGCGACTGTGGAGGGCTTGCGGGGCGTTGCATTTGCTGCTGCCAACCGTCGCTGCCAACAGCGCTTGGAAGCTGTGTGGCATGCATTGTGGCCTGCATGAGCTCAACTCCAGGGGCAGCTACCCAGCGCCTGCCTGTGTGAGTATGGAGCACGGCTCCTGCTGTGCTGCCATGTCTGACATGCTGCAACATGCTGTGCCGCCCATGCCGTGCCATGCTGTGCCAGGTCATCCCCATGGACGAGCGCGGCGGGCTGCAGGAGGCGTTCAGCATGCGGCTGGAGGAGCTCAAAGTCATCGACCTCGCTTTCCTCGGTGGGTACAGCCTGGGTGCCATGAATGCAACAACACCGGAATGCAACACTTCCTGCTGTGTGCTGCCCTCCTATGTTGCATTCCGCGACTCCCAGTGTGCCGTGGCCTGCTATCATGAGCTCAGCACCTCCTGCTGTGTGCTGGCCTGCTGTGGCAGGCGCGGGCGGCCACCCGCTCCCACAAATGCTGGCGTGCCATCTTTCATCCACCCTTTTTCGTTCACTGTGCAGATGGCTGCGACACCCCCACCATTGCTGTTCTGTACGAGGACACCAAGGAGCAGCGGCACGTGAAGACGTATGAAGTCAGCTTGCGGGACAAGGTGCCCTGGGAGCTGTGTTGTTGGTGGGGTGGGCCGTGCTCTCAACCCAGCTGCGCTGTGCCTTGCGGTGCTGTGCTGTGCTGCAGTCTGGATGCAAATGCCGGGCTGGTGTGGTGCATGTGCATGCCCAGGCGTGCAGTGGGCTGTGTCGTTGCACACAGGTGGCGGCAAGGTGTGGTGTGCATGGTGGAAGGCCACCGCAGCTGCCTGCCACCTCGAGCACAACATGTGCCCATGCTGTGATGTGCCGTGCTGTGCTGTGCTGTGCTGTGCTGCAGGAGCTGGTGGAGGGACCCTGGCGCCAGTCTAACCTGGACGCAGGTGGGTTCTGTTCCGTGTCCCTGCCTTCCCTGCCCTGTGCTTGCCCTGTGCTTGCCCTCCCTGTTCTCCCCCTGCTCTGCTTTGCCGCAGCGCTCTGTGCTGAGCAGTTTCCGGACCCCCACATCGTCCTTCCCACCACAGTCTCCTCCTCCTCCTCCTCCTCCTGCTGCGCTCCATTTACAAATCTGCAGGCAGCAGCATGCTCATCCCCGTGCCCAACAGCGGCGGCGCAGTGGTGGTGGGCGAGAGTGTGGTGACCTTCATCAGCTCGGGGGAGATCCGCTCCGCTGCCATCAAGCCAACAATGGTCAAGGTGGGAGGCATGGTGGCAGCGGCAGGGCAGGCAGGGAGTGTGGGTAGCTAAGGAGAGCAAAGCAGGCCGAGGCCGGAGCAGAGTGGCCGAGGGGGCTGAGAGGAGGCAGGTCAATCACTTATCTTCGCTGCGCTGCCTTCCTCACCCCCTGTCGCATACCACCTGCTACTGCCCCTCCCCTCGCCCTGCTGCACAGTGTTTCTCCCAGGCGGATACGAATCGATCCCGCTCCCTCCTGGCAGACCACCTCGGAACCCTCTGCCTGCTCTCTGCTGCCATGCATCCATCCGTTCCATCTTTCCGTCATGTACGGACATGTCTGTGTCCCCCTCCTGCTTCCCGCAGGCTTACGGCCAGGTGGACGAAGACGGCTCCCGCTTCCTGCTCTCCGACTACCTAGGCAACCTCTACCTCCTGCTGCTGCTGCGGGAGAGCGGCGGCGGCAGCGCCACAGGCACCTCCCCAGTCACCGCCCTCAAGCTGGAGCCCCTGGGGCGGACACCTGCAGCCAGCACCATCTCCTATCTGGACTCCGGGGTGGTGTTTGTGGGCAGCAGCTTTGGGGACTCGCAGCTCGTGCGGTGCGTGTGGGTGGGCGGGCAGGCAACGGGTTGACCTGGAAGCGTGCATCCTGCTGCTGCTGCGGCGGCGGCGGCGGCTGCTTGCCCCGCTGCTGCCTCGCGTCTGCTGCTGGTTCATGTGGCTCTGCCTGTCATCAGGCTGCCGAAAACTACATCCCACCCGCCCGCCCGCCGTCGCCGCCCATCCTCCTGCTTGCCCCGCAGGCTACACAGCACGCCGCCCGACCCGGCGCAGCCCGACAGCTTTGTCGAGGTGCTGGACTCTCAGCCCAACCTGGGTCCCATTGTGGACTTCTGTGTGGTGGACCTGGAGCGGGAGGGGCAGGGCCAGGTGGGCGGGCAGCGTGTGGGTGCGGTGGAGAGGGCGGGGGCAGGTGAGCAAACGCATGTGGGTGTAGAGCGCACGAGGGGAGCAGGAGGGAGCAGGGCAGGGGGGTACAGCTGCACTACATCCGGCTGGGCGATGTGAAATTTGGTGTCGGCTGTATCTCGCTGCTATCTGGATCTCACGTAGGGGCTCTCAGAGCCCTCTGAGACAGGAGAGCCCCGGTCCGCGCGAATGGGCGAAGAGCGGAACTGCGCCAAGCGCGCCAAGCGCTGTAGCACAGTGGACAGCCGCATATATGATGCGGAGCACTACTTTGAGATGCCAGCCGGGCGGGCGGAGCAGACAATCCACCGTAGCCGCCACATATAGCGGGGCCGCTCGGGCTCCCGCCGCCGCCCAGGCGCCGCCGCAGCGAGCGTCTCTCTCCCCGTCTTCTGCCCGCCTGCCCACTGGCAAAAAAAAGATCACCCATCTTTCAACAGTGTGCCTGAAGTACGTTCTCGGCCTAGGAAGCTTGAAAAAGAGGTGAAATTTCGGGGAGCAGGCAGCCAGGTGCCGCCGTTCACGCCAGGCTGGCGGCGGCAGTTACGCCCGGAGCGCGCTCTGCGGTGCGCTGAGACGGGCGCGGGCGTTCCACACTGTCTTTGGGGGTTATAAGGGAAGATGATATTGCGCCGGAGCGTCCAAAAGCGGCGCAAAACGGCAAGCTGCCAGCGTCGCCTGTGGCGCCGCCGCCCAGGGCGCCGCCGGGCCCATGGCCGACCCAAGATTTGACCCATGGCCCAGCCGTTGTTCATTTGTGCCCGCCTGGACTTAAGCTTCTGACACTATCAGGAGGAGGCATGCAAAAGGAATCAAATGAACACGGCTGGGCCATGGGTCAAATCACATGGCCCAGCCCCATGTAGTGCAGCTGTACCCCCCTGGGAGCAGGGCAGGGAGGGCACATGCTTGCTTGTGGGTGGAGAGGGCAGGGGCACGTGGCACACAGCTTGTGGGAGAGGAGGGTGGGGGGGCGTGCGCAAGCGCTTGTGGGTGGAGAGGGCAGGGTCACATGCGCACATGCACGTAGACGGAGAGGGCTCAAGCAGAGCAAAGGGAGGGCTACGTGATGCCAGCAGACTGTGAACTGAGGTGCCCTGCTTCTCTGCACCAGTTGGTGCATTTTCATCTATCTGAATTTTCATGTATCTGCATTTCCTCCCGCCCCCGCCCACTGCTCCACAGATCGTGACCTGCTCAGGCGCCGGCGTGGACGGCTCGCTGCGGGTGGTGCGCAACGGCATCGGGGTGGTTGAGCAGGCGCTGGTGGAGTTGCCTGGCATCAAGGGCATGTGGAGCCTACGCAAGTGAGAGGGGCAGCTGGGGTAGGGCAGGCAGAGTGTGCGTCTGGCCTGGCCTGATGTGGAGTGAGTGGGCCAGTGGGAGCAGGGCACGGTCGCGTTTGGTTAGGCCAGACGCGTGCGGCAGCGGTGACACGGGAACTGGTGCAGGGCAGGGGGGCAGGCCAGCTGTTTGGCTGGCAGCACCGTCTTCCGCGCATGCCCACACCTGGCAGCCCATGTGCTGTGTTTGTCAACCTCTCAGCCTTCCACGAAAAGACTTTCTGGGTGCCCATGCCACCTATTTGGTGGTCACATTACCTCTTTTTTGATGCACCTGTTCGCCTCAACTGTTGACCCAAGCCCTTGCTGTGGCCCCCCTGAGCAGGGCGTACATGGATGCCAACGACACCTACCTGGTGCTCACTTTCTCTGGAGAGACGCGAGTGCTGGGCATGAACGCGGGTGGGTGTGCGCGCCAGGCGGGTGACACGTGGGATAAGCAGGCAGCTGGGCGGGGCCAGCAGCTGGAGGGCAGGGTGTAATGCCGCCACATGGCTGGCCAGGGGGAGGTGCAAGTGCTGGGCAAAGGTGTAGGTGCGGGTGGGGGTGGGGCGGGGCGTAAGGTGGACTCTTGGGTGGGCAGGCAGGTGCGACGAGGCGGCGTGGGAGGGGAAGCGGCGCACACGACAATATCGAATCTGCTTGGGTGACATGCGCGACTCGGGCATGCGCGAGCATGGCGACTGGACGTTACTACCTTGGCGCGGTTTTCCCTGCGTGTGTGTACCCACCTGCTTCCTTCGACTGCTTGTGTGCTCAGCAACGCGTGACACTTAGACACGTGGCCCTGCCCTGCCCTGCCCTGCCTGCCCTGCAGAGGACGAGCTGGATGAGGCCGACATTCCGGGGTTCAACAGCACGGCACTGGTGTGTGTGTGTGTCGGGAGGGGTGGGGACACCCTGGGGCTAGGGGTGGTGTGAGTGTAGAGGTCGATCCAGGCCAGGGGTGCTAGAGAGCAAGCCGGCAGGGCCCAGCCTTTCTGGGCAGGCTGTGCCACGCCCCAGCCACAGCTTTCTAAGGGAGCTCAAGCCACTTGCCCCTCACTGCCGGCCTTGCACCTTTTTCACCATCGCATGTTTTGCAGACGCTGTGCTGCGCCAACACAATTCATGACCAGTTCTTGCAAGTCACCGCCACCTCTGTGCGGCTGGTGGACTGCAACACGCAGCAGATGGCGGCGCAGTGGGAGGCGGGCGCAGACGGGCGCATCACCATTGCAGCGGCGAGCCCCACGCAGGTGAGGGTGTAAGGCTGGGTTGTCCCGTGCATCAGAGGGCGGCGTTGGGGCTCACTTTTGAGCCGTGTTTTTGGTAAGGCTTTTGAGCGGTGATTTTGGTAAGGCTGGGGAGGTGGGGCAGGCGGGGCGAACTCCCAACTGGCTCCGCCTCGTGCGCCGCAGCTGGTCATGGCTGTGGACGGCCACACGGCAGCATCCATTGACCCATCCGCACACTCTTGCCCTTCACCCCGGTCCCCTGCGCCGCAGCTGGTTATCGCCGTGGGCGGCCGCACGCTGGTGTACTTCGAGCTTGGGGAGGGGGAGATTACTGAGAAGGGGCGGCTGCAGCTGGACTCGGACATTGCCTGCCTGGACATCACGCCCACCGGTGGGTTGGTGCCAACCTTGCCTGCAGCGTCAGCACAGTTCTTCCGGGGGGGCACGAGAGCAGCAGCCAGAGCTTCCCACCTGGCAGCAAGGGCCCTGACAGACAGCTGGGAGCTTGCGCAACTTTGGCTGCCTCCGTGAAGTGCGGTGGGTGGGCGAGACTGCGCTGCTCCCTGCCCGCTGCCTGCATCGCTTGCCGCCTGCCTGCGTCCAATCCAACCCTGCCTCCCCTCCCCTTCCCATCCGCCCCTCTGCAGGCGAGAGCAAGGAGAGGGCGGAGGCTGTGGCTGTGGGCACTTGGTCCATGGAGGCACACATCTATGCGCTGCCCGCGCTGCGCCCGCTCTTCAAGGAGGCGCTCCCCACAGACGTCATCCCACGCAGGTGAGCTGGCCCAACAAGAAATGACATAGTTCCTTTTGTGGCGGATGCATAGCTGGTTGGAGGCAGTGGAGTGCGGAGGTGACTGTGTTGGGAGCGCTGCGCCCCCAACCCCGCACTCGAACATGTTGCATGTGCGCCAGGAACCGCCACGGCCTCCCAGCACGAGGGCTCTTCACATGCGTTCCCCGTGGCTCCCCCGCCCCCCGCAGCACGCTATTTGCCCAGTTTGAGGGGGACACGTACCTCATGTACGGCCTGGGAGACGGGCAGCTGGTCAACTACAGGCGAGGCAGATGAGATGAGAGGGGCAGGGCCGCTGGGGGGAAGCGACGCACAGTGGCAGCGGCCTGGGCAGCGGCGCGCTTGGATCATGTGTGCATGCCAGCTCATTTCTCAAGCGCAGATCCTGGCTGGTGGGGGCAGGAAATGACAGCGTAGGTTCGGAAGTGAGGTTCGGTCCCAATGCCGCGGGCAATTACTCTGCTGTTCTGCATGCCGCCCGTGTTTTCCCTGGGTGCAGGCTTGACCCAGATGGCCCCGCTGACCGCAAGAAGATTGCACTGGGCACCAAGCCCATCTCCCTGCGCACCTTCAGGTCAGCACGTGGGAACAGCTGCCGTGCAGTTGTTTGGTTTTGTATGGCACGCGTATGAGTAGTGGGAGGAGGGACACGTGCTAACGAGGGGTTGGCACGCATACGGGCAGCGGGAGGAGGGCTGTGAGCAGGGGGCGTGCACTCTGCTGCATGCCCGCACTCAAGTATCACATGCTGTGCCTGCCGGTCTCCCCATCCCATCCGCCCACAGGAGCCGTGGGTCCACCGCTGTGTTTGCCGCCTCTGACCGCCCCACCGTCATCTACTCTGCCAACCGCAAGCTGCTCTACTCAAACCTGAACGAGAACGAGGTGCGTGTGCTGAGCTCCAGGGAGCCCAGCAGGCACAGCAGGAAGGTGTTTTCTGATCAGCCGTTCAGCGCCTGCGCAGTGGTGCGAGTGACATTACTGCATACACACAGGCAAAGGCATCTTTGATCAAAGGCAGAAACTTGCCAGTCCTCAAGTGCTGCTAATGGCACACGCGTCGGCATTGTACCTGCCCTGCCCTGCCCCTCCTCGGCCACCGCTGCCCAACCTTGAACCTAAGCCCGTCTGCCTGGCTTTCCCCCCGTGCTGCCCCCCAGATCGCCCACATGGCTGGGTTCAACACCGCTGCCTTCCCGGACAGCCTGGCGCTGGGCAAGCAGGACGCGCTGCTGATCGGCACCATTGACGAGATTCAGGTGGGGTGGGGGGGTGCTGGATGCGGGTGCCGCGGGCAGGATCTGTGCGTGGACGGTGCTTTGATTGGTGCAGGGCAGGGCAGCGCAGGCCGGGGAAGGGAAGTAACATGTAACGGGCGCGCCCTGGGGCATGTCACCGTGGGTGCACCCACACACCCACCCACCCCAACCCAGCCTCCCACCCCCCCTCGCCCCGGCAGAGGCTGCTTCTCTGCATGGTGGCCGCCTGACACATCCTAGCCACACTTGAACCCATTTGCCATGTTGCCCCCACCCTGTTGCTGCTGGCTGCCCTCCCTTCCCCGTGCCTGCCCCCGCCCCCGCAGAAGCTGCACATCCGCTCGATCCCGCTGGGCGAGCAGCCGCGGCGCATCGCGCACCAGGACACGTCTCGCACCTTTGCCGTCACCTGCACCCAGGCCAACATGGGGGAGGGTGAGTGGGGCAGGGGTGGGAGGTTTAAGAACGAGGGGGGCTTCAGGCGTCGTCCTGCTGCACCCACCCTGCCCTGCGCCTGCCCCGCCTGCGCCCTGCCTGCGCCCGCCCTGCCCTGCCTCAACTGCCCTGCCTCAACTCGCAACACAAAACTCTGTGTTCTGCCGCAGAGGGCAGCGACAGCGTGCGCCTGCCAGATGACCAAACATTCGAACTACTGGACCGCCTGCGCTGTCCCTGCCTTTCTTTACGATCATGTTGCTGCGTTCCGCTGCAGAGGGTAGCGACAGCGTGCGCCTGCTGGACGACCAGACATTTGAGCTGCTGGACCGCCTGCGCCTGCAGCAGCACGAGCTGGCGTGCAGCGTCACAAGGTGATGGGGGGGGCCCACGCGGGGGATGTGCAGTGCAGTGTAATGTAATTGAAACGTAATTGATTGATTGTTAGTGTGTGCACTGCGATGGGTGCATGTGCGCAGGCCTGCGCCTGCAGCAGCACGAGCTGGCATGGGTCGTCACAGGTCCAATGGTGTATGCATGCACAGTAGCGCACAGTCCCCCAGCGGCCAGAGTGGCCAGCCGCACATGCTGCCTTAGCTGCCTGGTGATTGGGCAGGCAGGCGGCAATTCGAGCTGCCCGGCTGTCTGCTGAAGAGCGGCGCGCTGCGTTTTGGTGGCCCTTTCCCTGCCAACATGCCGTCTCTGCACCCCACCCCGCCCCGATGCTTGTGCAGCACACGGCTGGGAGATGACCCCACCGTGTACTATGTCGTGGGCACAGCCTTTGCCCTGCCCGACGAGCCAGAGTCAACAAAGGTGGGGCGGGGGCCTGGGCAGGCACAGGGGCACAGGTGGGGCAGGGCCAGGGCGGCACTATACGAGCTGTGCCTCATCACTCCCTGAGGGGTACCATTACCTGCACGCACCCGCTCTTGTGTCTCCCCCACTTGCATCACGGCGTGCAGGACAAAATTACGACTCCATGCACGGTCCTCGCTGGCCTGCCCACCTATGCACCCAGGCTTCTGTGCAGGGCCGCACCTACTGCGCTGCGCTTCCAAGGCCACAATTTCACCCACCCACCCGTCCATCCGGTCCCACACACACCTCCCCCTGCAGGGCCGCATCTTTGTGCTGCACTCCCAGGGCGGCAAGTTCCGCGTGGTGTGCGAGAAGGAGACGCGGGGGGCTGTGTACGCGCTGTGCGAGTTCCAGGGGCGCCTGCTGGCGGGCATCAACAGCCGGGTGCAGATGTACCAGTGAGGGGGCGGGTGGGAGCATGTGTGTGTGTTGAATGTAGGGGAGGCATGCGCTGGGAAGCAGCAGGAGCATGGATAGGGGACAGCTGCTGGGGCGGCTGCTGGGAGGCATTTACCAGCTGCAGGCATATGCACCAGTTAGAATTATGCTGCGGCAGGAGTGAAGCAAGAGTAGGCGGAAGGAAGAGCTGCCTGTCAGTTGCAGGCATCTCAAGCCCTGCACTGCAGCCTGCCCCTTGCGGGTCCCCACCACCCCGCCCTGACATGCCTGGCGTTGCCCCACAAAGCAACCCCTCACCACCACTACCTCACCGGCGCCCATGCCCCCTGGTCCTACCCCTCTGCAGGTGGAAGGAGCAGGAGGATGGGTCGCGTGCGCTGGTGCCAGAGTGCAGCCACGCAGGGCACGTGCTGGCGCTGTACCTTGCCACCCGGGGTGACCTCGTGGTTGTGGGTGAGCGGCAGCCGCCCAGCCAGTTGCTGCCGCCCCTTGCTTTATCTTGCTGGTTGCTGCTGCACACAAACGCTCGCTGCCCTGCGGCGTGGTGATTGCGGGGCGCTGCCGCCCCGCTGTGCGTGCCCCTCTCCCTGCTTAAGTGGCGCAGAGCTGTGCGGCCTCTCGTGTCTTAAAAAAACACCTGCAGGCAGACTGGTGAAGAACCAGCCGCTGCCCTGTGCACCACTTCGACTGCGCTTCCTTCGGCTGTCCCCACACTGTTATGTATGCACGGATGCATGTCCCCTCCTCTTCCCCCTCCTCGGCAGGCGACCTCATGAAGTCGATCCAGCTGCTGACCTGGAAGGCGGAGGAGGGCTCCCTGCAGCTGCTGGCCCGGGACTTCTCTCCCAACTGGATGAGCGCGGTCACGGTGCTAGACGACGACACATACCTGGGTGGGTGGGGTGACGGGGGGCCTAAGCTGGTGTGGTGGAAGTGGGGGACGCCAGCGGCTGCAAGAAGAGCTCAGCAGCAGATGGGCATGCCTGCTCAGACCCGTCTCGAACTCTCGGCATGGCGCCTGGCTTGCTTAGACCCCCTGTCATGTCTCCACCCCACACCTACACGTTTGGGAACTTTGCCCCACCCCACCCCACCCCACCGCACGCGCGAGGCAGAGCGCAGCACTCGAAGAGCATGCTGCGCCGCTCCCTCACCTTGTAATCCCCCCTCCCCCCACCCCTCCTGCAGGCGCGGAGAACAGCTACAACCTGTTCAGTGTGCGGCGCAACTCCGAGGCGGCGACTGACGAGGACCGCAGCCGGCTGGAGGTGGGCGCTGTGCTCTGCCTGCTGTGCACTGGGCTGGGCTGATGTGGCGGGCGGTGCTGAGCTGGCAACAGAATGCGATGTTGGCAGAAGAAGCTCGGCACCCGCCTGTAGTCTGCGTGCTGACCTGCAGCACTGCTGCTCCGCTGCCCTCCCTCCGCCCGTGGTACTGCAGACGGCGGGGCGGTACCATCTGGGCGAGTTTGTCAACCGCTTCCAGCACGGGTCCCTCGTCATGCGGCTGCCTGACTCGGGTGAGTGTGAGCTGCTGCATCTGGCTTGGCTGGGGGCCTGGCTCTGAGAGCAAAGTGAGCTCTGAGTTTGGTGAGGCTACTAGGGATGGTAGGGAGTTTGAATCATGCGCCATGCTGCCCTGGCCGTGCTGTTCGGGACGCTCAGAAGACGCGAGACTGGCGTACCGGCCGCGTCTCTCTCCACACGAATTGTACACCCCTCTGGCTTCTCCCGTCCCCGCAGAGCTCTCGCGCATCCCCACCGTGCTGTTTGGCACTATCAACGGCGTGATCGGGGTGGTGGCCAGCCTGCCGCAGGCGCAGTACCAGCTGCTGGAGTCTCTGCAGGTACTGCATGGTACCGTCAGCAGGGCAAGAGGGGGGCTTTGTTTTTTGCTGGGGCACGATGGTTTGCCTGCCACAGGCGCAGTCGTTGCAGGCATGCCTGCTGGGGGGTATGGTGCTGGGAGTGACAAGGTCGAGGGAGGAAACCCGCTCAATCTTGGGGCGCTGCTGTGCGCCGCCTCGCCGCGCCCTGTTTCGAGACCAGAGCGAGCCGTGTGCACACGTCCAGCCCCATGCCCTCACCTTGCCCGCCCGCTTGCACTCACCGTGCGCAGGAAGGCATGCGGCGGGTAGTAAAAGGAGTGGGCGGCTTCGACCACGCACAAGTGAGCGCCCGGCCCTTGCGCCCTGCGTGCCACGCACGCTACCCTCCCTGACCTGACGTGTTCCTGAGCATGCTCCTTTGAGCACAGAGCCGCAACGCAGCGCTGTGATGTGCTGCGCCTGGCACGCTACAACGGAGGCCTGCTTGTCTACACGCGAGCCCTTGCTTCCACTGCTGGGCTCCTGTGCTCGCGCCCGCCCCCCACAACCAACCAACCCCCGCCCTCCCCACGCTGCAGTGGCGCTCGTTCAGCAACCAGCACATCACGCCCGTGCCCGCCCGCCAGTTTGTGGATGGGGACCTGATCGAACAGTTCCTGGACCTCAAGTGAGCAGATTGTTTGTGTAAACGAGTTGTGCCACAGTTTGTGTATCAGTCTGAGGTTTGTTGCCGCCTGCAGCGCTATGCCTGTCTTGCAAGAAGGCGCAATGCAGCCAGTTAGTTGGACTGTTCGTGCGGGCACCGCGGGTCCCTGGCCCGCGTCAGCCCGCCGTCCTGCTGTGCCTGCCCCCACTCGCCTTGCTGCCCGTGCGGCCGTGCGGTGGCGGTCGCTTCTGCCATGGGCAGATGGACCGCGCTTGTCTGTCCACACGACTGCCATCCCCCTCTTCCATCCCCGCCGCCCCCACCCCACCGGTTTTGCAGGCGGGACCGTGCAGAGGCGGTCATTTCTGCCATGGGGGGAGGGGCCACCCTGGAGGGGGTCACCCAACTAGTGGAGGAGCTCAGCAGGCTGCACTGACCGTACCACCAAATGGCAGCTAGCTGTTACCTGCCAGGAAGCTGCTAGACCTGCGGCGGGTGCTGGCTCCAAGGCTGCTGCGTAGCTGCAGGCAGCGGGGGACTGGCCACGTCCACACCAGTCCCGCGCTGGCCCTGCTCCCACTGCATGATGCACACATACTTTGTACTGTTCCCTCGGATCAATGTGAGATTGAGAGACTGAGTTGGAGAGGCGGGGGGAGCGGCCGGGCCGGCGCCATGACATGCCCGCTGGAGCGGTGCTAGCCAGAGGGCCATCATGGCGGCCCTCTGCGTCCTTGAACCAATCTCTACACGCTTGATCACAAACTTGCACCGTTCAAAAAGCCAATACACGCGCAATGGAGGGGCTCAGCCCATGGCAGTCGCTCCCCGACTTTCTGGCGCAGCGCCTGGTCCAGGAAACGATCGAGGAGGAACTGAGGACCCTGCCTGTCGCCCAGCTGCGCCTCGTTAGCCGCGGGTGGCGGCAGGCAGTCGACGAGTCCCTTCAGGTGCTGGCGCCGCGGCCGGCGGTGACGGTGGCAGAGGCGGCAGCGATGGCGGCCGGCTGCCCAGGCCTGCTCGTGCTGCGCATGCACTGCCGGCGTAAGTGAGGTGAAGGATGGTTCCAAGGCGGCGGTGATACAGTGTCTGATTTAATCAAGAATGCGCCCCCAGCTGGCTCAAACTCACATAAAGCGACCACCTCTTACCCCCACAGTACCCCGAGCTCGGGAGCTGGCTGACGAGGCTGCACTTGTGGCTGACAGAATGGCTGGTCTGGCTGCTATCTGCGTCGGCTGCACCTCCCTCCGCTCCCTCGCCTTGCTGGACTGGTTTAATCTCACAGAGGCAGCCCTGGAGCCGCTGCCCGCCTTGAGCCAGCTGCACACCCTGAGGCTTTTTACATACGACCTGCACCTGGGTGCTGCCGGCTTTGCGGCCCTACGGAAACTGCCGCGCCTGCGTGCTTTGGATCTGCGCTGCAGCAGCATCGACTCGGCCGGTACGCCTGCTCGCCTCCCGCCTTGCGTGCTGCCCAGCTTCTTCAACTTGAGTCTAGCCTTGACATCGCACCATTGATCAGCATGCATGGCGGAACTTGTCTGCACTGCGGCGCACACATTGAGCATTTCCGGTCTCACCGGTACTGGTGACATGCCCCGGAAGCACCGTTTCCGTATGTGCTTGCCCTGCAGAGCTTGCTGCCATGAGCCGCCTCACGTCGCTCGACCTAGCTGCTTCAAAGGCAGGCGCTGAGCTGGCGCCGGCGCTGGCCCGCCTGTCAGGGCTGCGCCACCTTGGGGTCAGCCGGGTGAGCAAGGCCGCCTGGGCTGGCCTTACCCAGCTCACCGCTCTGACCGACCTCACGAGTGTGTCGTTGCACCGGCCTCCCTACACGGGGCCGGAGTCCGTCACGCTGTTGATAGCCTTACTGTCCGGCGGCAGCAGCGGCGGTGGGGACAGCGGAGGCGGGGGCGGCGGCAGCAGCAACGCGGCTGGCTTGCGGCGTGTGGACATGGCGGCGTGGGTATCTGGGGCTGCGCCTGCGCTAGCGCTGGGTGCGCTGTCAGGCCTGGAGTGCCTGCGCCTAGAGTACAAAGCGTTGCAGGTGCGGGGGAGAGAGATGTGCGTGTTTGCGTAGCAGACGAACTTGTGCAGCGTTGTCACTTCATGCCGCCAGCGTTGTCACTTCATGCTGCTGCGGCGACACAGGTTGCGCGGCTTCTTACTGCAGGTTGTCCCTGCCACGCAAGTCACCTGCCTTCTGGGCCTTACTGAGCTGCAACTAGATGTTTTGCCGATGGAGAGCCAGGTGAGACGGTGGGCTGTATGGGAGATGGAACGGCCTGTGTTGCGATCTAGCTCTCAAGCCACTGCATCTGGGAGCAATGACTAGAGCGGAGCGTAGCTTCACTGCCTTGCCCTGCCCTGCCCTGCCCTGCTTGTAGTATGAGGTGGAAGAGGTGAATGCTTTTGTAGCGGCGGTGGGGCGGCGGCTGACGGGCCTGCGCCGGCTCAGTCTGCAGCTCGCTGACCACGTGTCGGGGCCGGCTTTCGAGTGCCTGTCAGGTGGGCTGCCTCAGGCAGGGCGCATATGACGGGGCGTGGCGAGCACTCCGGCCTTCGTGGGCTGGGCATATCAAACTGACCAGCTACCTGCTTCTGTATTGTTCAGTCCCTGTCACATCCCGTGTCCAACCCCTCTCTTGCCGCCCCCCTTGCTGAGTCTTGCTTTGCGACTCTCCAATCCTCTTCCACACCCTCCCACCCTGGCTTCTCAGGCCTCACCAACCTCACAGACCTCAGTTTGAGTGGAGCCCACGAGTTTGGAGGGCGAGCACTGTCCGCCCTGCTCCCCCTCACCAACCTCCGCCGCTTCTGCCTCTCCAATGCGCCTCTGGGCGAGGCTGATGTTGAGGCGGTGCTGGCGCCCGCCGAGGAAGACCCCCCGCTGCTGCTGCCTCATGTCACCTACCTGTTCATCTCCCAGTGCATGCTGCTCGGGTAGGTGGGCGGCTCGATGGGTGAATGGTGTAGAGCTATTCATTGAGCAACAGGGTGTGCATGCCCTTTTGTAACAGTCACTCTCACTTCTTTCCCTCCTGCAGCGGCACTGGCCTGGCACGCCTTGCATGCTCCCTGCCCTCGCTGCGCTGGCTGGTGCACCGCGGCTCACCCTACCTCAAGCGCCAGGACCTGCTGTCCATCCTGCAGAGCAGCCACACCCTTCGCTTGCTACAGACCAGCTGGCTGCCGACCAGGCCGCCGGCTGCCTCTGATCCTGGTGCTTCTGCTCTGTTCATGACGGCAGCTGAGCAGGATGAGCTGCAACGCTGCCAGGAGGACCGGGCATTCTGCCGTGCCTGGCGCATGCGCCTGCAGCCTGGGTGAGCCTTTCCTTGAGTGGCCTCCCATCTGTTTGATCAGCCTGGTGCATGGCAGTAGCCGCGCTGCTTGTTCCAGATGCAACTTGGGCGCACTGCTGTCCACTCTTGATGTTGCTTCCTTGCATTGCTAACCACCTCTGCCCATTTTGCTACAAGGCCACAACATTGGTTCATGCTCCCCCTGGTCCCACACATGCAGCCTGCCAACAAACGGCCTTCAAGCGCTGCTCCAAGAGGGGGAGGCGCTGGCTGCCTACTACGCTTTCGATGCAGTCAAGGCGCTGCGCGAGGCACAGCAGCAGTCGCGCTGACTCGCGAATGGGACAGGTTGCTACCTGGAAGACCATACGCGTGCCCTGCCTATCCTGGACCAACCTTTTTCCGGAAGTGAAGTTGCAGCTTCCTGCATCCCAGTTGCGGCCTCTGTACAGCCAATCACCCAAATTAAGATGCTGCTTGGAATTGCTTGATCCATGGCTCCGCCAGTTGCAGCCTGTACACCAGGGTCTTATGCCCCGTGCCTGCAGCCATTCAGAAATCGGTGCACCATTCCTTGATGTCGAAATGGCTGAGTACTGTGATTTTGATGCAGCTCAGGCACTGCGAGAGGCGCAGAGCAGCCGCATCGACACGAAGCCTTAGAAACGGCTGAGACCTGGGCGCCCACCTGCGTGCTCTGCCCTAGCCCCTACCTTGCCCGCTCCGCACCTGACCAGGATGACTCCCCCTCACCTGGCATCGGTTCGCACTGCTGCACCCCACCCACATGCATGCATGCATGCATGCAAAGCAACCCTTCCCGTCCATGTGCCACATTTTACCAGCCTTGTGTCGCACCCACTTTGAATTACCCTGTTCTGCTTGCACTGCTGTAGCACATAATGAGCACATTGGAGTTGGGAGACTCCTCAGCGCTGCAGCACCGACTCAGAGCGGCCGGCCTCTTGCATGCACAGCATGTGTCACGTGCTTGCACAGTGGGCGGGAAGCATACACCAAATGTTCGTGAGTACACCATGGAAACAAAATGCATGGATCGCTGGTTTCAGAGTTGCACCCTATTGTGTGGCGCTTGCGCAAGTGCCATGTGTTGCGTGGCTGGTGGCACAGAGCAGGCTCGGCGTGGCACCAGCCACGCCGAGCGGCGGCGGCAGAGCTGTACTGCTGGCCATCGCCATCCGTGCACTTCTTTGTGCTATTTCGTTTGCCTCTTGAAGCGACAATGCTGAGCAGGATAGCGGCTGCTGGCCGTAGCGGCGAGCCGGCAGCGCACAGCCATGGGCATGATGTGGGCTCGCAGCGGCATTCAGTGCCGCCAGAGCGCGCCGCCCATAAATGTATGAAAAGAAGAGCGGCACGCCGTGCACCACCCACGCCAAGTTGCGCCATGGGGTCGCGGAGCAGCAGCTCGCCAGTCGAGCAGCAAGAGCAGCAGGCGGGAAACATGCAGGGGCATCCCGATCAGATCAGCACACAACCCCGGGAGCAGCAGTCGCCGCAAGACGCACAAAGCCCAGCCGCCCGGCAGCCGCTGGTGGCGGCCGCCGCCGCCGCTGCGCTGAGCGTCGTCGGTGCAAGCTCCTACAACCTGCTGCTGTCACAGCCGCAGCTGCCGCCGCTCAGCGCCGTGCTGGGGCCAGCAGTTGCGGTGCTCATAGGGTGCCCTCTCTTGGCGCTGGCAGTGGCCAAAGCTGTGCTGGGCGACAGCCTACACCTCGAGCTGCACAGGTGTGCACGCACCTGTTGCCGCCTGTCGCAGTGCATGTCCCTTTGCTGTGTTGCTCCTGGCCACCGCAGCCAGCCCTCCCATCCTGTTGGCAAACAGACTCCTTTTTCTCCCTCTGCCTGCCTGCAGGGGGCGCCTGTACCTGCAGACCGGCGGTCCTGCCAGCGGGCCGCCCCTCGCCCCGGGCGCCGTCGCCGTGCGGCCCACCGGCGACGTGCGGGGCAACGGCGCATTTGCTGCCGCCCCCATCCCAGCTGGCACTTATCTGGGGGACTACACCGGCGAGCTGCTGGACCTGCCGGCCTTTTATGCGCGCTACCCAGATGGCGTGGTGAGCACGCTGTGCTGTGCTGCGCTGACCGACGCGCCCTCGCATGGGACGTATTGCGAGGCGGGCGGGTGTTGCTGCGTGATGTGGTCTTGGCCCCCCTGTTGTAATCCGTGAGCAGTGTGCGGTTTGTTTTACAGCAGAGAACAAGTAAGGCCAGCGCCCATTTTTGCCTGTCACACATGACGGCCCGTCCTGCACCTCTGCTACGAACGCTCCCCTCCCCGCCGCTCCAGGGCGACTTCGCAACGGCAGTGGACGCAGAGTGGACCATAGACGCAGCGGTGGAGTGTGCAGACACACAGCGTTTCCACCCGGTGCACATGAACAGCTCAAGAGTGCGGCCCAACGTGCGGCGGCACTACCAGCGCGCCCAGCGCCGTATCTCCTTCTTCACAACGAGAGACGTCTTGCCTGGGGAGGAGCTGCTGTACGAGTGAGTGGGAAACGTAAACAGAGATTTGGGGAAGCTGTGGAGGTGAAGAAAAGGGCCCAGGGGTGGCTGGCTGAGAGTTGGGAAAGGGAGTGGCGGCATGCGGAGCCTGCCCTGTGGTGTCGGCAGCGCAGGGGCGGCTGTAGCATGGGACGGGTGGCTGGGTACAATGAACGTAAGCGAGCGGCGTGTTGGGACTGCCTCGACCCTATTTCGCGCCCAGCTGTTGTCACGCGACTGACCTGCTGTGTGCTGCCGCGATGGTGTGTGCCCTGATCGTGTGCCGGCCCCCGCCCTTCCTGCTCGTGTGCAGCTACGGCCGAGCCTACTGGCGGGGGCGAGAGCACTTGGAGCTGCCCTGAGAGCGAGGCAGGCAGGGGCAAGCAAGCTGCGCCGCGGGCATTTGTGTGCTGTGGCGTGCTGCCGTGGCGGAGCTGCCCTCACCGCGGCTTGTCCATACATGCATGCAACTTGCTCCACTCGCTGCCGCAGCCTGGCGGCCTGTCAAATGGTGCACCAATCTTTAAATGCCACTGAACAGAGTGTGTGCACGCGTACCGCCATTCGGCAAGCCTAAGCATCATCAACGACGCCTGCACATGTTGAGAGCAGCCGATTCGCCCCCAGATGTGCAAGGGCTGCCAGCCCTCTGTTCTGAGCAGGGAGAGGCACACTTGCTGACGTGAGCTTGCACACTGATGCATCTCATTGCGGCACAAACAAACACGAACGAAGGTTGCGCCCACAGCAAGCCCAGAGGGTCTCTGCCTTGGGAAGCCTGTCTAGAGGGCAGCCAGCTGATGGCAGTGCTGGCAGAGCTCGTTGCCTACCCCTCTCCCGCAGTGACACGGTACCCATGAGGCGGCACCCACAGAACCAAAAGTGGCTCGCTTCTTTGTTGGTCAACGACCGGCCACCAAGTTGCGTCACAACAGCGCCGAGTATTCAGTCTTGAACTGTTGTGAATTGGCTTGGCATACACGGCGCCGGGGGTCAGGCTGCCGACGAGATGGCGGCGGCGGCAGCTGGGCAGGGACCTCCCAGCATGCACATGCAGCGCTGGCGGCCCGATGCCTTGTGCGTAGCCAAGTCACTTCATCTCGTAAAATCCAAGTCGTCAGCGCTCCGCGCTCCAGAGGCCGGCAGAGGTTCCAGCAACCCTAGAGCGGCCACCCGCCACTGCAGGTGTCGGTCCCAAGCGCGCTTGGCTTTTATGATATATTTCGCAGGTGTGGCTGCACAGGTGCGGCTGCACGCGGAGCCGACGTCTGCAGTCCCACTCCACCGCCCCCGCCCGCTCCTCGTCTGGCCCGCCGGCACCGCCCTACTGCCCCGCCGTACCCGGCTTCCCTCCCTGTCTGGCCAGGAAGCATGGAGGTGCTGGCCATCCAGTTGCATGCTGCCGCAATCTTCGGCGATGTAGAGGGTGTGCAAGCGTGCTTGGCAGCAGGCGCCAGCCCCGACGCACCGGCAGTTGACGGGCAGACGCCGCTTCACCGCTGCTCCATCACTGGCCGCGTGCCGTGCGTGACAGCCCTACTGGCTGCTGGCGCTGATCCCAATACGGGTGCCGCGGATGGACAGACCCCGCTGATGGCCGCTGCGTCCAGAGGGAAGACAGCCTGCGTGGCAGCGCTGCTGGCGGCAGGTGCAGCCCCGCTGGCGCAGTCGTCTGCCGGGGCCACGGCCCTGCACCTGGCAGCATCTCGTGCAAGCCAGGCGCATGCGGCTGTGGCGCGGCAGCTCTTGGCAGCGGCACCGCAAGCAGCCGTTGTGAAGGACGTTGAGGGCAACAGCCCGCTGGGGTGCGCGCTCAACGGCAGGTGCACCAGCACAGCCCGCCTGCTGCTGACACACGGCCCCCTGCCTCCCGTGGGAGAACTGCTGGAGCTGCTCCCTGCCTACGGCCCCTGGGCGCATTCCATGTATGCAGCCCTGGTGGCCCGCCAAGCGCTGACGGAAGATGAGTGGGCACGGGTGCCCGCCCAGTGCCCTGCTCTGGGCACCGTGCTAGCGAGCGTGGTGGCGCGCTCGCCCGCAGAGGCGGCGCTGCTGGTGCGCCGCCTGCTGCACCCAGACCGGGCGCGGCTGCGCATGGCGGCACTCTGCCTGGCGCGCAAGCAGCATGTGACGCGCGTCGAGCTGCCCACCCCATTGGTGTGGCGCCTAATGGCGCTGACGGTAGCCTGAGGCATGTGCAAGCACAGCCTGCTCAATGCCCAACTGATGCTCTCCTCTGCTGGCTGCGCTCTGCCCTTACCTGCATATGACCGTTTTCTTTTGTTGGCTGTCTAGGCAGTCGCTGCTCACCCATCCACCCATCCACCCCCCTGCATGCTTTGATTGGGCACGCTCTTCCCTCCCTGTCCATCAACTGTCGGGGAGTTCCCAGTTGGAAGGCAGCGGCTTCTTCTCACATGCGCCAGACACTTCCCACTTGCTGCGTGCATCACTGGAGCACACCTCGTGTTGCTCGGTTGCTTGCTCTACATGTAATTTACAAAGTGTACCAGTAAGAACAAGAGAGAGCCCAGATCGGTTTGCTGCCCTCACACATCGCCAGCCTGCCAGCGCAGGGCACGGTGGCACATTGTTTTTTTCCCATAGAGTTGCTCATCTGGCACAAGCGCCACCTCGCACGTGCGCCATGTCAGCGCCGCGGCTGAGTCAGCATGGCCAGCGCCTCGGTGAGCAGCTTCACTGCCGTGGTAACGTCCTCAAATTGAAGCGCGCTCGTGGCCGACTTTGCCAGCTTGCCTGCGTCCGTAATCTCCCTCAGCCCAGGCTGGAAGCCGGGCACAGGCTGCGGTGCCACAAACGGCGCTGACGCCGGCGCCCGCACCGGCGCTGCAGCGGCTGCGGGCGCCTGCTGCCGCTGCGGCGGCGGCTGCCGCGGAGGCGAGGAGGCTGCTGGCGGAGGCGGCGGCGGCACAAAGGGCGCGGCGCCAGAGGACCCTGTTGGCGGCATGCTTGTGGCTGGGGGGGGGTAGATACCGCCTGCCGGCGGCGCCGACGGCCCGGGCATGCCGACGCCGGCGGCCCTGCCCGGCAGGCCGTCCAGGTTCGACTGCTCGGAGCTGGGGCGTGGCACGTTGAGCTGCACCAGCCTGTCGTCTGTTGTGTCCACATAGTTACCGTCTTCTAGGCGCACCAGATAGCTGGGGGGCCTGCGAGAGGGCGGGGCGGGGGTGCAGGCGACTTGGGGGCGCGGGCCAGGGCGGCACTTGGTGGGACATGTAGACAGCTGCAGTGAGCTGGCAGGCAGCGGCCTGCAACACCCTGCAAGCATCACTGCCAGCATGAGACATGGCACCGATGATCTGTGGGCCACCCCACCTCTGCAAACCGCTGCCTGCTGCGCCCTACAGTGCTGTGCCTGCTAGGCGCTGCAGTGCTGTGCGTGCTAGGCGCTAAAGTGCTGTGCCTGGTAGGCGGTACAGTGCTGTGCCTGGTAGGCGCTGCAGTGCTGTGCGTGGTAGGCGCTGCAGTGCTGTGCCTGCTAGGCGCTACAGTGCTCCACCCGTTGGGACCCCACCTCCCAGCCCCCCTGCACCCACCAGTGCGACAGATCCATCTCCGCCACCGTGGCCCTCATGCTCTGCCCGCTGGGGCCGTGGTACATCACAGCCTCCGCTGTGTCCAGCACCGGTGCCAGGCAGGTGGCGTCGCTGATGCTGGCAATGTGGTCTGCAGCGGGGAAGGTTGCATGGCGCAGGTTGGGGAGGTGAGCGGATGGGAAGGTGGGGGGGCAGCGCCCATTGTTTCGTGCACGTGGCGCCAGTGATGCTGACAACATGGTTTGCGGCGGGGAAGGTCGCAAGGCGGAAAGGCGGGGAGGTAGGTTGCTGAAGTTAGCGAGGGCCTGGAAAGCGGGGCCAGCAGCCCGGGCGGCACTGGCGTGGACAGCACAGCCAGCAGCACGACAACGGCTGTAGCGGCAGTCCTGATTTGAACCAGGCAGTCACACAGCCACCGATCCACAAGGCCCTATCTACTCCCCGGCAGAGCTGCTGCTGTGCCCCCTGCCTGGGCTCCCCCTGCCACGTGCCAAGTGCCCTGCCTCAGACTGCCGTGCGCATGCACACCCGCCCGCATGCATGCTGCGCCTGCTGTGCCTGCCTGCTGACCTGGCAGTGCCACCAGGTAGGTGGGGTGCTCCGGGTGCGTCCCCTCCTCAACCTTGGCAATCGTGCCTCGCACCGGTGCTGGGGCGCCCTCCAACCTCACCATGACCTGAGGGAAGCAGTGGGGATGGACAAGTGAGGAGGGAATCCGAGGAAGTTGTGGGGCGGGCAGGCGGAAAGGGGAGGCAGGGCAGGGCAGGCTGCCGAGCAGTGTGACAGCGACGTGAGGGCCAGGCACGGTGGAGACGTGCAGGTGGGGTGGGGGCACAGCAAGGGAGCGGCGGGGCAGGGCAGGGTACAGCCGGGGGCAACAGCCGCATCCACATATCCGCTGATCGCTTTGCCCCGCCCTAACCCTGGCGCCATCATGTCCACCGTCCACATGCATATCCACACCTGCCCGCCTGCTGCACGCCCAGCCACAACACCCCCACCTTTTGGAAAGGTTTGAAGCGGCGCGGCGGCGGCGGCACCCACACCACGCCGCTGCGCTGGCTCTGCAGCGGCCGCTGCTTGGGCGGCGAGGGCAGGCGCAGCTCGTCGCTGCCCGCTGACGCCGGCGCGCCGGGAGGCGCCCAGCCGTCATCCGCCGGCGGTGGCGGCGGCGGCGCCCAGCCATCATCTGCCGGTGGCGGTGGCGGCGGCCCCATGCCTGCTGCTGACACGCCCGCTGCCGGCGGCGCCGCTGCTGCTGAGCTGGCGCCCCCTACCTCCAACTTGGCAAGCTCGTCCAGCAGCGCTGACTCGTCATCCAGCGCTGCCTGACCCGCTGCCGGCGGCGGCTCCGGCTGCCGCCCCTCCTTCACCGCCTTGCTGATCTCGGCAGCCCGCCAGGCAGCGTACTTCTGCTTCTGCTGTATGTCTGGGGGAGGCTCGCCAAAATGGCGCAGGATCTGCAGTGGGGCAGGGCAAGCGTGGCATGTGGGTTGGCAGGTGTGTTGGGGCACCAAGGGTGTGAAGCTGTGCAGGGGAGGACCCGATGCCCCAAGGAAAAGGGAGGCTGCGGGACAGGTCGCAGAGGTGTACTGCCTGCCTCATCCTCGGCGTGCCTCGTCCTGCCCTGTCCCGACGCCACCAGTAAGGGACGGAAGCCGATCATGTTCATGTTCAATAAGTGCCAAGCAGAGCAGACCGGCATGCCCTCCCTTACAGCTGCCCTCCCCTTTCCAATGCAGGACAGAAAACATGCTGAATGGCCTGTGTGAACGCCACGGACCTCCATGAAGTAGGAAGCTGCGTAGAAGGTCATGGCGGTGCTCTTGTCGGCGCGAGCCGCGCGGTCCACGCGGTCGGCGCGGTTGAACACGGTCAGCGCAAAGTTTTCGCAGTGAGTGGAGTCCTCGCCCTTGCTGCCCAGCTGCATGCATACAGGGGGGGTCGAACCAGAGCACATCAGGGGCAGCGCAAAGAACTGGCAGTGCATGGCGACCTCACTCCTGCTGCCCAGCTGCACACAAGCTGCAGCCTGGACTGCTGCGCAAGCGCTGTGCATGGTAGGCAGCTGAACACAGCGCTCTCACAAGTGTAGCCCTAGTGCAAGAAAGGCAGCAGGACCAAGCACCTGCACCACCTCCCTGTCCTTCTCCAGCTTGCCCATCAGCGCCTCCAGCAGCGCTGTGATCTCCGGTGCACGCACATCACGCCTGATCTCCAGCCCCTGTGGACGACAGGCAGGCAGGAAGGGTGCACAACTACAGTCAGGCTGCGATTTGGGCAGCCGCACGTCCTGCTTGATCCCCACACCCTCTGTGCCAGATTGGTGGGCGGGCGTGCGGGCGGGTGGGTACAGGTATTGGCAGCTCGACCACTGCAGAGAATGTTGGCAGTCGGCACGTGGACCAGCCAGCAGAGGCTGGAGTGCGCATCATTGCTGGCCCGATACACCCTGAAAGCCCATCGGAAAGACCCAACAAGCTGCAGCGGGGGTCAACCCTTGAGAGGTAGAGAGAGATGGAAGTGCACACCTGCTCCAGCGCATACATGCGGCAATAGTAGGCGATCTTGGGCTCCGCCTTCTCCACCTCCTGCGCCCTCTGCACTCAACAAACAAGGCAGGCAGGTGGGCGGCGGTGAAGCGGTGAGCGGCGAGTGGCGGCGTCGGTGGCGGCGGGCATCCACCGCAGCGGCGCCCCAAGGCCTTGCCTGCACAAAGGGGATCAGGAGCTTCTTCTGATCCTCCAGGCTCGCCATGCTGGCGTCTCAGCCCGGTGGGCTGGCCAAGGAAGACGAGAGCCGAGTGATCTGGTGTCGGCCAAAGAGACTGCCGCGCGTGTTGCGATGACTGCGCGCTGTATGCAACCTCGTCCCGCCGGTAGTTGTTTAGCAAGGGGCCGGAACGCGTTTTACCTTGAGGCTTCCTCCGCCAGCTCAGCGTCGCCCGTCCCGTGCACTGATCAGACTTTCGGGGCGCTGGTACGTCGCATTGTGACCAGCTTGATTCCAGTTTACGTCACCCCGCCCAGGAAGGGCTCTGAGCGTCGCAGTCTGTGCAGCCTCGGCGGCGGCAGCTCTCGGCGGCTTTCCGGCGGCCAGTTCGGCATTACATGCCTGTAAATAGTTTTCTGGGATCTTGAGCAGTGCACCGGTAGAGGGGCTGCCCCGGTAGAGGGCTGGCAGCGGCAGGCGGCTGGCGGCAGGCGGCAGCGTGCTGCAGCGGCAGCGCCAAGTCCCAGCTAGTAGCGATCGCTTGGCAGCATGGCGGGCTATGGCGTGTTCGACCCGCGGGATCTGGAGCCGAAGGATCAGGGGGGGCTGAAGAAGCCGACGCGGAAGGAGCCGGGGCGCGGCATGATGGACGGCATCAGGAAGGACATCCAGGTGAGCGGGGTGGGGGCGCCCTCTTCCTCTGAGGCCCACCAAGGCGCACAGGTGGTAGAAGCACAGGTACCAGCAACGGCAATGGGGCAACTCTTTGGCTGTGTGGCATGTGCTGGTGGCATCAGGCGGGGGCTCGCTGGTGTGCAGGGCCGCACCCAGTCCCTGCGCCCTTGAGGGCTGCCTCACCTCCCTGCTGCTGCCAGGCTGGTGGCCCCCCTCTGCGTCCAGCACACCAGCCCTTCCCCCTCCACTGCCCAGACTGGCTTCTGACTGCTGCCGGGTGTGGGCTTGACTGCCCTCCCCTTTGTGTGCGCACTTCTCTGCACCGCAGGCGGCCAAGGCGGCGGGAGAAGAGTACGACCCGCGTGGCACCGGTGCGGCTTGGACACACAACTTCCTGAACAAAAAGGTGGGCAGCTGAGGAGTACAGCAACCTGCCGGCCGCTCCATGCAGGTGCCGTGCTGCACCGCGCTCCCCAGCAGCTGCCGCCCGCATCCCCTGTAGCGCTGCCCGCCCACCAGAGCGTGTGTCCGCCCACCTCCCGCCTGAGGTGCCCATCCATACCTTGCCCCTCTGCTGCTGCATGGGTAGCCCACAACCCCCGCCTGGCTCTCTTCCCCCTGCCTGCCTTCCTGCCTGCCTGCCTGCCAGAATGTCTGTCTGTCTCAGGGAGGGAGGGAGGGAGTAAACGGAGACAGCGTCTGTCTCCCTCCCCTGTCTCCCTCCCCGCCCATCTCCTCCCCTCTATGAACTCATCCGAACTGCCCCTCCCGCCCTGCAGCCCTGGCACCCGCTCACCTTCCGCAACATGGCCCGCGTGTGGGAGAAGGAGCACGACAACTATGAGCAGGAGAAAAAGAAGGCCGAGTCAAAGGCGGAGTACGAGGCGGAGCAGGCCTACCTGAAAACGCTGTCGCTGCTCAGGTGCGGGGTTGGGCGAGGCTCTGTGAGAGCTTGGCGGGCTGCAGGTTGGGACAGGAAAGGCAGGGGAGGGGAAGGCGGAGTGGGGAGCACGCTTGGAGGCAAATCAGGCCTACCCTTGGTATGCTGGCGGTGCTCAGGTGCAGGGTTGGAGGTCCTGTGCGAGCATCGCTGTCAGCAGGGCTGGGCGGGGGGGGGGGGGGGGGGGGGGGGCGGGGGGGGGGGGGAG
>JAPTJF010000511.1:0-42631 GCA_029339195.1 Micractinium sp. NFX-FRZ | reverse complement strand
GTGCCAGGCGCCACCATCGCCGCGTGCGGCTGCGGGTGGTGCAGCAGCGCGGACGCGGGCAGCGGCGGAGGCGGCGCGGCAGCCGCCACCAGCGACGGCGCGCGCGGGCTGGGCTGGCGCGACGCTGCCAGCGAGGCGGGCTGCGAAGCAGCCGCCACAGCCTCGAGCCGTACCAGGGCGGCAGCCTCCTCAGCTGCCTCTGCTGCCTCGTCGGCATCTGGATCATAGGCATACTCGTCATCAATGTCATCCAGGGCGCCGAGGTCGTGAGCGGCGCCGCCGCTGCCGCCATACAGCCCGCCACTGCCCATGTGCACGCTGTGCGGGGGCTCCCAAGGGGAGGCGGGGTGGCTCATGTCCTGCACAGCAGGCAGCGTGCTGGCACTTGTTCAGTGAGGGGCAGTGAGGGCTGCAGAGGCCGACACGCAGCAGCAGCCACAGCAGCCGCAGCAACACGTCACTACTCTGCTCTGTCCGCACAGTTGCCGGGCTGCCTGCAGTGCCGAGAGCATGCCTGCCCCGCCTGTTACGAAATCCCACATCCCAAAGCCCCACCCCACCCATGCCTCGCTTCGACGCACCTCTGGCCAGTGCGCCGCACCCAGCGCCGCGTCCGCCGCGCTCAGGATGTAGTCAGACTGCACGTGCCCCAAGTACGTCATGCGCTTGGCCACCAGCCCCTCCCACTCATCCTGCGCCGCAAGGGCAGCGGCCTCCTGGCCCGCCCGGAAGCCTGCCTCCCAAGCAAGCTCGGTGTCCGCTGCCGACGGCGTGGCTGTGCCGTCGGGGGAACCCCCGGTGCCGCCATCCTGCGCTGAGCTGACGGAGAGCTCACTACTGAAGCTGCTCGGCGTGCGGGCGTGGCTGGGGGTGCGGGCGTGGGCCGCTGCCTTGGCGAACGCGCGAGCCAGGCTGCCGTCCTTGCTGCTGCTGCCTGAGGGGCCGGCGCCCAGCGGCGCCAGGCCGGCAGCAGCGGCGGCAGCTGCGGCCACCTCGCGTCCCAGCTTATCGCCGCTGCAGGGAACAGGGAAGGCAGCGGCATGCGTGCGTGTTAGTACAGCTGGCGCGCACAAGCACAGCGGATGCACATGCCTTGCCTACCCCCTTTGCTGCGTCACCGTGCACAATGCACTGCTTCCTTCGTACACTGAGCAGACGCTGCACTGTCATCTGCCCCTGCACTGTGCACAGCGCCTGCACTGCACTGCGTACCTCTCCTGCCCTGCTGCATGCACTCCTACACTGCCCTGCCCTGGCTTGCCTTGCCCCCACCTGTTTGCGCGGCTGGCCGTAAAGTAGGCCAAGTCCTCTGGGGTGTATGGGTCCTCAGCAGCGGGGAAGAGGAAGAGGCGCAGGCGGAAGGTCTTGATGGGCGTGCCCGGCATGCGCATCGCACGCCAGTACTCGTGGAACAACTCCTGAAGGATGGACGGGTGGCGACAGGCAGGCACAGCACAGCGCAGGGCAGGTGAGCGGCAGGGGCTGTGCGGCAGCGCGGGGTGTACGGCAGCCGGCGCGGGCGTATGGCATGAGAAAAGCACGATTTGCAGCGGCTTGCACGGCACCTACACCCGACAGCCGCTAGCACCCAACAACCAATGCAACAGCCAAATTGAGACGAAGGGGAAGCTTGATGTCACACCTTGACGTCGTTGTCGTCGTTCACGCTGATGAGCGAGTCCGGGTCCAGCTCCTCGCCGGGCAGCTGGTACTTGACGCTCACGGCGCCGTCCACCTTCTCGGCCAGGCTGAACATGAGGTCCGCATAGCGCGCGGAGTCGGGGGTGCTCTCCAGGAAGTGGTCGCCCCCCAGGTAGCGCCAAGAGCCGCCGGCGTCCTGCGGCGGCAGGTGGCGGGCAGGCGGAGGAGCGTTGTGGTGCGGGGGCGGGTGGGGCCGCGGCGGCCGGCCTGCTCACAAGGCTCGCCTGCTGCCCGCCCCAGCGCTGCCTAGGTGCTCTGCAAGCTGCTCCGGCACGTCCAACGCAGGGTCTTGGCGATCGAACGATAGACCAACGCGCTCCCCCACTCACCTGCGAGAAGCGGCCCTTGTAGCTCACGCGCAGGCGCACGATAGCCGCGTCGGGGCTACCGGCCTGACCGCCGTCTGCCATTTGAGGGGGTGCGA
Source organism: Micractinium sp. NFX-FRZ (assembly GCA_029339195.1). Taxonomy (NCBI): domain Eukaryota; kingdom Viridiplantae; phylum Chlorophyta; class Trebouxiophyceae; order Chlorellales; family Chlorellaceae; genus Micractinium; species Micractinium sp. NFX-FRZ. The sequence goes on along the minus strand of JAPTJF010000511.1, from coordinate 40,506 downwards.
GGGCCGTGGTGGTGACCATGCTGGGGTCGCTCAGCCTTGACGCATGGCTGGCGTCGAGCCGAGATGGCTCGCTCACTGTGGCGTCATGGCAGTGCTGCCCAGGAGAAGACACCGCAGGGGTGGCTGGAGCCACAGGCAGCCGCCTGGGCGGCTCAAAGGCCAAGGCCGGTCCCTGAAGTGAGCCTCCTCTTAGTGTTTGGTAGGTTGGGTTATGCTGGTGGTTGGGGTGTAGGGGAATGGGGGCCGAGGTGCGGTAGGGACGAGCCAGAGCGCGCTGCACTGCGTGACACGCTAGGTGGAGGCGCTGTGGCTAGCATGATTCTCTGGTGGGTGACCAACCCCCACATCAATCGGGGCACGTCCAGCATCACTGCTCGTCAACTTTGAGCTTACGCACAGCCGCATGCTCGCCGCTGCCATTGAGGAACTCGTGGCCAGAGGCCTGGCAGGCTTTAGGACGCTGGTCCCGCGCCCTGACCTCTGCCCAGCTAATTGCGTGTTGGATGACCGCAGTACAGGGGGCGGCACCAGCTGCCTTGCAGGTGGGCATGCAAGTCCGCCGCCTGACCTCAACCAGGCAAGAGACGCTGAAGTAGTGTGGCAAGCCTGCATACCCAGGACGGCTCAATGCAATGCATGAATTCCATTGGTGATGTGAGCAGAGACGAACGTGGGGTGTGTGCTGCTCTGAGCGCACATCATCAATAGGACAGCCACCGCGGGTGATGGGGTGAGTGTTTGACAGTGGATCGAATATTCAGTTTCACAAAGGGTGAACACGCACAAGCAAACAAGTGGGCACTACAGTAATACAGCCCCCGAATTTAAGCGGCGTGCATTGGTGGTAGAGAGGAATCAGGAAGTAGAAATCAGGGGATGGGTGGCTCCGCTTCCGCTATGCCTGCTGCCAGCGCTGGGCGGTGCTGCGCGTCTCAGGCTCAAGTGGCGGGCGGGCTTGGAGCGAGGCAGCACAGACCGTGCGCAGCAGCAGCCGGCCCAGCAGGCCCTGTTTGGGTGGCTTGTCAGCCTTGCTGCGTCCCGTCCCAACAGGCACCTCGGTTGCAGCAGCAGCGGGTGCCCGAGTGTCCACACTGGAGGATGCTGCATCCGGGCTGCTGCTGCCGTCTTGCTCCGGGCTTGCTACTGCCAGCGTGCACTGCTCGCCTGCAGTAAAACAATCAGCATGGAATGCTAAGCTTCAGGGGGAGTCCGCCTCAACCAATTGTCACTGTGCTGCTGCTGCGAAACTGACTATAGCCAAGCCGCGAACCTCAATAGCCCAGCAGCACACCTCACTTCTCACCTGAGACCTTCAGCGCTGCTGCTGCTGCCGCTGGCTCAGGAGTCAGCGGGCTTGGCTCGCCAGCATTCTGGCAGGCGGTGCAGTCGCCAGCGCCCTGGCCAAGGCTCACACTGCTGGTGCATGACAGGCCTGGGGTGGGCAGGCGGCGGAGTAGGTGCAGGTTGGTGCCAGGAGCCAATTCCGCACTGGCTGCCAGCCCTCCAGCACCGCTGTCGTTGGCTGTGCTGCCAAAGCTGGCAGCCAAGCCGCCGGGGGTGGCAGCTGCAGACTCCTTGGCGGCCTTGTAGGTCTGTGGCTGCGGCGAGGCACAGTGCTGCAGCACAGGGCTGCCCTGCAGTTGGTCGTCTGATGAGGCGTGCACAGGCGACCCTGCCACGGCCTGGAAGGCAGATATAAGGCCGGCGCCCTCTGCTGCTGCTGCTGTGCCACGGCCGCCGCCTGGGCTGGCCAGCAGGCGCTGGCGTGGCTGGCTGGCTGCGTCTGTCGGCGAGCGGAACTCCGCCAGCAGCGGTGAGATGCTGCCTTTCTTGCCGCTGCTGCTGCGGCGGGCGGACGCACACGCAGATGCCGGCGTGGACTTGGTGGCGGTGCTGCAGTTGCTGGGCGAGTAGCGGGAGTAGCGGCTGATGGAGCCGGCGGGGGACAGGTGGGAGGGGCCGTCTGTGAGCAGGGCCGAGCGCTGAAGCACCTCTGCCAGGGAAGCCCAGTGCGAGGCGCGCTCCGCCGCTGCAGTTGCGTCACGCTGCGGAGCAGAGAGAGGACAGGAATGGATGGGGCAAGGAGGTCATCAGACACGTTAGGGAGCAGCTCCAGCACCGGAGCACATACATCCAGCAGCCAACCCGGCACAGCCAAGCACACCATACATGACCCCAGCCCTCCCCACCTGTGCACTGTTGGCCTGCGTGAGGGCCTCCGCCAGCCCGTCCTGCAGCCGCTGCCGCTCCTCCTCCACCTCCATCAGCAGCTGGCTGCGCTCCTCCTCCCAGGCCTGCTGCGCCGTTCGCAGCTCACGCAGCTGTGCCTGTGCCAGCAAAAGCTCGCAGTGCAGGTGCTGCACCTGGGGCATGGACGCTCCAGGCGAGGCTGCCACTGCCGGGGGCTGCGCACTGGCCGCGCCGCAGTTGCTGCTGTCTTCGGCAAGCGCCACTGCCAGCTGCGCCTGCAGCTCCCGCGCCTGCTTGCGCAGCATGGCGCGCTCGTTCAGCACTCCTTCGAGCACCTCCTGCAGGCAGGGCAGGACGAGTGAAAACAGGTAGACTGGGGCGCAAGCAATGGAGAAGCTGGGGAGCCTGCCAGCCTCCTGGGGGCTCTGTGGGACACACGGCAGTGTGTGGCGCAGCAACAAGCCTCCCATTCTTCAAAAATCAGCTGCAGCACCCAGCCTCCCGCTCCTCCAAACTCAGCTGCAGCACCCAGCCAGGCGCCTCTCACCAGCGCATCGTGCAGCCGCGTCTGGGTGCTGGCCAACTCTGTCGCCAGCGCTGCCTTCTCGCCCTCAGCAGATTCCAGGTGCAGCCGGGCGGCCTGAAGGAGGAGGAGGGTAGTGGCTTTGAGACGGTACTTGAGTTTAGGAATCCATCAACAGAACACAGATAGGTAGGAAGCAGAGCAGGCAGGTCGGTGGTGGGCGGCACACGGCGAGCACAGCACCCACCTGCAGCTCGGCGGCCACTCCTTCGCTGCCGTCTGCAGACTCAAAGATGCGATTGAAGAAAATGGTGCTGTCGGTGCTGTCACGCAGCTCGCATCCAGGGGCCGGCGATTGCCGCACTGCAGAGAAGCAGGAGGCGGCAAGGCTCAGGGTGCTAGGCGGAGCGCGCGGCTGCCGCAAGCTGTCGGGCAGGTGACCACCCCGCAGCTGACCCTCCCCGCATACCGGGCGCCCCGCTCACCTGTCATGTTGCTTTGGGGGTAATATGTGATTAACGCGGACCGCGAGCCGCGAAAACAGTGCGCCTCCAGGGACCGTGGCTGTCCTCAGAAGCCCTAGGTGGGTCCTTTGGCACTGGAGGCGCGACAGTCAAGCCTTATGAAGCGGCTGAAACAGCCCGCGCGGCGCTTGAAGAAGCGGGGGGCAGGTACGGGCCGCGCGCTCGCTCGGTTCGCTGGGCCTCAGAACAATTTGAAAAACACCCCTTGAACCAGAGAAGGACAGAGCTCCAGAGGGTGTCTCGACGGGCAGCAAACAGTAGGGCAGCTCAGCTTTTCTGCCGCGCGCTGAGCCCGCTGCCGCCGCTGCCGCCGTCGTTGCCCGCTGCCCTCACAGTCGCCTGCTGTAGCCAGCAGCCCTGCCACGCAGACGGATGCAATTTTCTGTAAATGCTACACAATCGTTACATTCAGCACGCCTTCAGCATGGGGCCGGCGGCATTAAGCATGCTGCCCTCAGTGGGCAGCCCCTAGCTGGCCGGCTCGCTGCGCTGCGGGAAGAACATGCGCTCTGTGTTGGCATACACCTGCAGCAGATATAATATGTGGGGAACATGGCCAGGCTGTTTGGAAATCACCAAAAAGGTTTCGTCATCGAATCGGCAGTAACGCCCTTCTCTCGGCACCTGCTGCACCTCTGCACCCCTGACTTCCCGCCCCATCCCCTGCCCCTGCCCCTGCTCACCTGCTCCGCCAGCTGCTCGGCACCCTGAATGCGGCGATGCCCGGCAATCACCTCCAGCACCTGCAACAAAAACGCAATGGATGGATTGACCAAGTTTCTGAGAATGTGGGTTGCGCTCTTAACGCAGGCGCCTCCCCATCCCTGCATCCCGCAGCTACCGCCCAGCTCTGCGCAGCAGGCAGCACCCACGAGGCAAGCCTCTGACATTCCACCCACGCGCTTTCGTCAGCACCTGCCCCTCGGCCTAGGCGCCGCACCAGCGGCGCCTGCTAGCCCACCTGCACGATGCAGCAGGGCTCGTTGCGGCCCTTCACCAGCTTCCCCGCCTCGTGCTTCTTGCGGTCCTTGGACTCAAACTTGGAGCTCACATACCGGCTGCCTGCACCCAGAAGATAGAATGAGCGAGGCCATCGGGGGGTGTCAAGCACTTGGCAGTATCCAAAAACATTGGTGTCGACGACGCCCATGCAGGCGGCAGAAGTCAGGAACCGCCGAAGGACGTTTACTGGCTGCCGGCGTGGGCAGGGTAGGGAGGCTGTAGGCGAGCGTCTGATGGACAGGTGATGTGCCAAGTGTGACGCGTGTGAGAAGCTGAGGGCAGTATCACCCCACTGATCAACAGCTCGTCATAAACGTTTTGACACATTAACCAGCAGCAGTGTCAGTTGGCAGAGCGCGGAGCCTGCCGGACCATTGTTAGGCTGCTGCTGCTGCGGCGGCGGCGGCACTGCCTGCCCTGACACCCTGCCGCCTCGCCACGGCAGCCACCCCACTCGCCCTCCTCGCCAGTCACCTGCGTGGCTGGGCCGGATCTCGCACCAGGGGCAGTCCGTCTCTATCAGCAGCCGGTCTAGAGGCACAGCCGCCATCACCGCCAGGTTCTCCTCAGTCTTGAGGGAGCAGCCGTTGATGCCTACGCTGCAGTACGGGTCAGGGGGAGGAAGGGAGCAGGGTGGGTGCGAGGAGGGTGCAGGTGCGGGGATGCCAGCGGTGCTGCCAGTGCCCAAGGTGGCAGAAGGGGAAGGTGCCCAGCTCCACATCCCTCCAAAAGCGAGGCACGCTCTCCTGGCGCCCGTCAGCCCCAGCCTCCCCCGCCACCCGTCCCCTCCTCCCAAATCCAAATACACGAAATGTATCCACCTCGGCGTACCGTGCGCCACCTCCTGCTGCAGCTTCGGCAAGCCATCTGGCTGCACCTTGACACCTCCGACACACACCATACAAACGGAATGCCCACCTCAGCTTGTCATGCGCCAGTATCTGCTGCAGCTCCTCCATGCTGCCGTCAAAAGAGTGCACCACACCTGCAGAAAAGTCGCCTGCAGGGGCAAGGCAGCGCAGCGTGTGCAGCATGGAGGGTGAGGTGCGGCGGGACCCCGGCAGGGGTGCGGTCTCCCGTGCTGCATGAAGCGACTCGGGGCGGCCAGGCGTGACTGCTGCTGCGTGCCGAGGGCGTCAAACGACGCTGCCAAGATGCCCGCCTACTGCCGCTGCCCCCGCACGCCGCCCCGGGCCGGGCCTGCAGCCTGCCCGCCCTGGCGCCGCCCACCCCTACTGGCCCCAGCTCCCTCAAACTTGAGCCCCACAACCCCTCCGGCCCATGGCATGACAACCCGCCCCGGCCCCGCCCGCCTGCCCGCCCCGCCTCACCCTCGTGCTGCTGCACGATGTCAAGAAAGTCGGCGGCCGCTGCCCGCAGGTGCAGGAACATGGGCAGCCCGCTGCTGCGTGCCAGCTCAAACTGCTTCGCAAAGTAGGTGCGCTGCGTGTCGGCGGAGCAGAAGTGCAGCCTGCATGGAGTGGCCAGTAGGTGAGCGGGCGGGTGCGCAGCAATTCGAAACAACTAGCAGCTGGCGGGTACTTCTTGCTGCCTGCCCTGACCGACTGGTGAACCCATGTCCCCACCCGCTCACTCCTCACGCCTCTCCGGTAGCCGGCCCTTCCCGCAGCACAGCTCGGCAGGGACGCATCCGGCCCACCCAACATGCCTCCGCTACACTCCTTCCACTGCCCTTCCTCTGCCAACCACCCTGTCTGATCCGCCGTTGCCGTTGCCCCGCAAGGGGAACAAGCCTCCTCCCAATCCCTCCCATGCCTCGCGCGCACACACACACACACACACACACACTTGCCTGTCGTAGTCCAGCCCAAGCTCTCCAACGGCCAGCACCTTGCCAGCCTCCTGCCCCTCTTTCAGCACTGCTGCCAGCTCAGCCAGGTAGGCAGCCGGGCCCCCAGGGTGCGCCTCAAACTCGCCGCACCGTGTGGGGTGCACCCCCACTGTTGAGTACAGGCGGTCTGCACGTGGCAAGCGGTGAGGTCGGTACTGGTTTAAGTGTCGTTGGCGGTGGATTGGGGCCGGTACATGGGTGGTACGGGACAGCAGAGGGCGGCGCTACAGGCACCGTACGGGAGCCGCGGTGGGTGCTGAGGCCCTTGTATTGACGATTTGGTGTGTGTATGGGCCGGCATGCCTGCCGGTGCCAACGCATGGCCCTCAGTCCACGCCGCACAGCAGCGCAGCACCCTGCCCCGCCGCCGCCGCCCTGCCTCCCAGCCGCACCGTGCGTGCGTGCCAGCGCCAGCGCTGCCTTGGCCTCCTCCAAGTTGCCCGCTGTGATGATGAGCCGCTCAATTCCTGACACAGATGGCACAGATGGGACAGAACACTGCCGGTGATGAGGGCGGGTCATGATGCAGTGTGTGGGTGCAGCGGCGCGGGGCACCACAGGGCGGGCAGCAGTGCGGCGAGGAGGCAGAGAGTCTGGTTGTATCAGCGCCCCAGGCCGGTCTGGCCCGCAATTCCCAGCTGCATGTCTCAAACCCACCCCCGCCAGTTCACCACCTGGGGACAGAAGCGACCCTGCTGGCCCGTTCACCTGCACCAAATGCGCGCTCTAGTACCGCCTCCAAGTCAGGCGGGTGGTACCCCGCCTTGCCATTGTACTCGCCCTGGTGACAGGAAGAGGGGAATGCACAGGCACAGCATGATTGCACTGCACACTGTCTCATGCTTCCAAAGCAGCGATGCCCCAGGAACTGGCGGCAACAGATTGAGGAGCGCCCGCAGCACAGCGCAGGCGGGCGGCAGGCAGGGGCGAACCGCGGCACCTTCCTGGTACATCCCATCCAGAAGGTTGGCTCCTATATCTGCAGATGAAAGCAGCGACTAGTTATTAGTCACATGCGCCCGCATGCCAGGCCGACATGCCACATAGCCCCAGGTGCTGCACCACAGTCAACGAACAGGGCTGCCTTGGTGTGGGCAGTGGCGGGGCGGCACGGCTGGTAGCGGGAGCGGCGGCAGCGGCGGCGGTGCCCTGCATGCAGGCGAGGTCACGCCCCGATTGGATGCCATCGCTACCTATGAAACGCATGCCGCTACCAATGCTGCTGCTGTTTCGGAGAGCAGCTGGGAGGCGTCGGCAATTGGCGCTAACGAGGGGCCGGAGAGCTCGAGCCAGTGAGAGTGAGTTCATCAAGTACCGCACACGCATCTGGGCGTGGGTTCCTGCAACAGTCTCCAACTTCGCGCCAGCACATGCCACGCTGTCGACCGGGTTCCTTCCGTCTGGTGCCCAGGAGATAGGGCAAATGCATTTACTTTACTGTGGTACCAGAGCGGTGCCGGTCAGTCCTTGGTCAGTTGCCATAACTATATGCCACGCGGCGCCGCACTGGCACCGCCCTTACCAGCAGGCTGCCTGCTGTTGCAAGACTGCAGATCATTTGGAAGATGGTGCCTCGGCTGGCATGGCTTGCATCCAACTCTCCAAGACACTTGGTGGCTCGGGTGCAGGCACCACCTCCAGCAACCGGCCCGTCGGCGGCACCGGCCGCCACACTGCTGGAGCCACCAGGGTGGCCAGGCACCTTCGCATGATTGAAGTCGCATGATTGAAGTCGCATCTGAACAGAGCAAAACCAGCAGGCCAGTTCCATCTGGGCCCAGCCAGCATAGCCAGCACTAAGGCCCCACTGGCCAAGATGTGATGCAGTGCACGGACGCTGCTACGCCCTGCCAGTTCCTTTGGTTCCATGCAGCGCGGTTCCGCCGGTCCCGCTCCCTGCGTGTGCATCCGGTACCCCTGCAAGGGTGGGACCACCTGCCAGTGCTTCCTGGTGAGCGCCCGGCTCGCGTCAGCCTCGATGTATATGGTTGGGGCGCCCGAGGATGGAGGTTGGGAAGCCGATAGGAGGACGAGCACTTGCCCTAGGCTTGGCCAGTCCTTTCCTGCTTGGGCAGCGGCAGTCTGCCAGGCTGGCGGGACCCAGTCAGGCCAGTCAGTCAGGGGATGTGGGGACCATTCAGTCGCTACACAGTCACTGAGGCGCAAGAACATCCACACGAATCCATCGGTTTACCCCATTGTTCTCGCTGTCCCTGTTTGGCTGCGTGTGGCCCACGGGCGGCACAAGCCAGGTGCCTCTGTTGCTGTTTTGCATATCTTGCCAATCACACAACTCCATCTCATATTGTTCAGAGCGCAACGCGAGCGGCCTGACCTCCAACGCGGCGCGCCCCGGCCAAGGGCTAGGTCGTCGGGCCTTGAATAGGACTTCAACATGCGGATGCTCGCGAGCAGGTGCGCGCGCTGCAGGGTGCTAGGCGAATCTGCAAGCTAGTGCAGGGGAGTAAGTGACAGTACGTGAAAACCGGAGCGAAGTTTCGCTGCTCTGTTCGCTGCTCGTCCTGTTTACCAATCCTGAACTGACCATCGCGGTGTGCAGGGCCGTGGATAGCAGCTGCCGGGCCGCGCACAGGGCCGGTGCTGGCGCAGCTGCCGCCACTGTCCCGCTTGAGCGGCACCTGTGTGGCTACCAGTTGGCCAGGGCGGCCGAGGGCATTGCAGCGCAGGCACAGGCGCAGGGCGCCCTGCCTAAGTGTCTGGACGTCCAGCCAAACCAGCAGAAGCAGAAGCAGCAGCAGCAGCAGCAGCAGGTGCATGACGCGCCCCAGTGGTCCGATGCGGAGCTGCCCGGCCCAGGTGCGCTGTTTGCCTCCCGCTCCCGCCGATGCCCTGCCCTAGTCCTGCGCCACGAGCCCGGGGCGGGCAGCCCGTTGGCACAGGCCGTTGCGCAGCTGCTGTGCCCTCTTCAGGCTTGCCTGAATGGGTGGCATAGGCATGGGGCCGGGCACAGCTGGGCTGGGCGTCCCAACTCCCCCGGTCCCGGGCGAGCGTACCGGGTAAACCTGGGCGTCAAAGCAAGCAGCGCAGCGGCTCCCCTCTACCACGTCCTGCTGCCTTCATGCCTGCCGTGGTCCACACAGTCATGCATGAATGGATGTGTCCTCCCTCACAATGCAGGTGGCTCACCCACGCTGCCCAGCCACCCGCCCTGTACATTGGCCGCCGTCAGTACGGCCGCCAACCGGGGCCGGCGGCAGCGCTTGGCCACGCCAGCGGATGAGCAGGGCACGCAGCCGGGCCCCATCACCCCCACTGCAGCGGCCACCGTGGCACCTAGCAGCCCTGCCGCGGCCGCTGCCAACGGGGGTGCCACCTCACCAGCTCTTGGGGCCTCAGCAGCAGCAGCCGCAGCGGCTGCCAGCACTGCGACGGCGGCAGCCACGCGTGCCGCCACAGCCGCTGCGCAGTGGCGCTGCTGCCAGGCATTCATGCAGTGTGTGGCCGCCTCGCCGCTGATCCAGTCTGCCCTGCTGTCTCTTGAACTGGAGGGCACGCACCCGGCAGGAGGGTCCCCCGAGCTGCAAGCAACTGCCGCTCTGCAGCACACCCTGGCAGAGCTGCTGGCGATGCACATGAGCGCTGGGCGCCTGGCCGGTGAGCGCCGTGGCCAGCTGGAATGCACTCAGCGCCCGTGCCCGCCTCTCAACTCCCGCACCTCCGCAGCGCCCCTTTGCCAGCCGGCCACGTGCGCAGCAACGCTTGCCTGCACTCGTGTCTGCCCTGCCCATGGCCTGGCGAACCACCTGCCCGCCTGCTGCCTACCCGCCTGCCCGACATGACGCACACCTGCATGCGTTTCCTGCCCATGCCGTCGTGCTGCAGCCACGGAAGCGTCTGTGCTGGCCGCGCTGTGGGTGCTGGAGTCGGTGCAAAGCGCGTGGCGCTCCCCAGCCACCGTCTGCCTCAGCGACTACATCAGGCACATGGCCGCCTTCTCCCCCGAGGTGCGTGCTGCAGGCACCGAAGTATGATGCAACACATACACATACACGCACACACATATCATGCATGGGGTCAGGGCTAACTAGAGTGTACGTCAAGGCCGTGTTGCCAGTGGGAGCGCCAGGGGCGGACAGTTGGGGGCTGTGCCTTGGGGCCACCTGCTGCTGCTGCTGCTGCTGCTGCTGCTGCTGCTGCTGCTGGGGGTTTGGTCTGTGCGGAGGGGAGTGGCAGCAAGCGCGGTGCACTGCTGCTGGGGGGGATGCCCTCTCACTTTTTCCTGACTGCAGCTGCACTCCTCGAACACACCACATGTGCTGTTTTTGTTCTTGATTTCTTTGGCCCACCTCGCAGGCTGTGCTGGAGATCACTGCCGACTGGAAGAACTCTTTCTGCCGCCTGCGCCAGTCTGTGGTGGATGCGCAGGTGGGGCAGTACACCACCCGTTCCCTGCAGTACACCGCCCTTCCTTCCAGGACGCCAGCTGTCACGTCTGAGGGGCAGCAGAGGGGGCAGGCAGTCAGGGCGGGGAGGCAGAGCAGGCAGGGCAGGCAGGCAGGCAGGGCAGCACGGCCCTGTGCCACAAAGCGGTTCAAACCCCAGGAATGCTTGCCAGCCAGCGGCGCTGAGCACGCCCACCCCCTGTAATGCTGCTCCCTGAGCAGCGGCAGCAGCGTTCAGCCGCAGCCGTGCTCTAGGCAATCCTGGCGTGCCTGCTGCGCTCCTCGCCCGCCGCCCGGCACGTGTGATCAGCGTCTCCACCTGGCCTGCCCTCCCTCCCTTCAGATGGAGCTCCTTACTCGCTTGGACTGGCGGCTGCACCTGGATGCCTCAGCAGGTGAGGACGCTTGCGACCTCCTGCCCCACCCCACCCGCCAAGGGTTTCTGTCTCCTTGTTTGCTTGCTTGCTTGCTAGGCCTGCAGCGATGTCCCTGCCTCCACAGGTGGGGCCTGCAGCAATGCCCCTGCTCTCGCCGGATGCCTCACGCTGCCAGCGCCAGACTGCAGCTCCCACGTCTGCACCGCCCTGCGCTGGAGCGCCACAGGCAGCCTGCAGCATCCCGTACCGCAACGCCTTGCGCTGAGGTCCGACATTGGGCATTGGAAGGGCCTGCTGTGCAGAACGAGCTGCGGTGGAAGCTGCGTGCCCCCTGACCCTGCAACGACTGTGCCCCGGCTTCCCAACTGCGCCCCGCCTTGCAGAGGTCCAGCCGTGCCACGACTTGCTCTTCACCCTGCCGTGCTTGGGCGGCGCCGGGCGTCACGCAGGCAGCAGCACGTGCCCCGGCCCGTGCAGTGAGCGGGAGACGTGGGCGGCACGCATGCACCGGGTGTGCGGCGCCGTGCAGCTCAAGGTGAGAGCGCCAGGCTGCGGCGCGCGTGGGAGGAGGTGCGCCCTGTGTGCTGGCCCGGCATGGTTACACCGGGTCAGATAGCATTGGAGGCAGGCCCGTGGCGGAAACAAATATACCGTCCATTTTCAAAGCATACCATATCCTAGCATGCCTCACCCCATCGAGCAGCGTCCCCGCCGTATAGCCCGCCCGCGCCCTGCCGCCAGTCCTCACCATCCCCCACCCCCTCACCCGCCGATACGCAGGCACAGCTGATCGGGAGGCAGGCACGCACGGCGCTGCCACACCTGCACGACCAGTGCCGTGACGAGTTCCACGCATCTCCTGCAAAGCGCCAGTGCATCCGCGCCTGAGCCTGGCTGGCCGCCGGCCAAGGGGCTGCCCCGCCTCCTCCCCCTGTGCCGGCGCCCCGCGTGCCGGCAGGCTGCCCGGCCCTCGCCACTCTTGCTTCGCTGCTGGAGCGCCGCGAAGCTGCGCCACTTGGCACGTGTGTGCGCCTTGTCCCCCGGCCGTGCTGTCTATCCATCGCGGGTGCACCCCACAGCTGTGTCCTGCCAGCTTGCCGCTCTGGTGCTTGTTTTACATGCAAATGTTGCTGTCCCTGCTGTCGTTCTGTCCACTCTGCCACCTTGATCAAGCCCCTCGTTCCTGCTCCTTCGCCGCCTATGTGCACTCGCCCCTCCTGTATCTCCTGTTCGTTCAGGCACCCCTGCCATCGCCTTATTATGGTCCCTTGCTGCACTCCCAGGCCGGCCGCTGGGCCCTTTGCCTCACGCATGCCACCCCACGTGCCACCTGCCCTGCCCTGCCCTCCGCACCAGCCAACCTGCCCCCTTCCTCATGCTTCCCACCAACCGTTTCCACCCACCTCCCAGGCCCCCAAGCCAGCCTCTCTTCCCTGGCCAAACCGGCAAGCTTCTTAGGAACGAACCGCACTTTTGCCAGCAACCGCCTGGCTGCAGGAGGAAGAAACCTAGAGCTCTCAACCTCGAGGCACATTTCATGTTAGGTCCTCTGTCCCTTCTTGGCTCCGCTCTTAGGCTCGCCTTGTCTCTCATTGAGCGCCCACATTGTTTTATGTGGCCCTAGACTGCAGTTGTGTGCCTTCCATGTTTCCATTAAGCTATGCCTGCTGTTTCCATCGCTAGTCGCACACCGCCTGCCTGCCTGCACAGCACCTCTCCCCACGCGCACACCCGACACCCCTTTGTTGCCCTGCCCAACTCTCCACCCCTGCCTGTCCTCTGGCCTTCTGCCTCCGCTCCCGCACTCCGCCCCTTCCCTTGCGCATGCACTTATAAACTGGTGGATTTGTCTCTCCGTGATCCCTGTCCTGCACTTTGCCCCCTTGCTCTAGTTGCTTCCTCACTTCCTTAGCACACCCTCCTCCCGCCCCGCATGTCACCCCTCTAGTGCGCTCCCCCCCTCTCAAACACCACCCCCCACCCCACCATCCCGGCACTTGCTCTGCCCGACGGGTGCCCCTCCCTCGTGCCACCTCCCCAACTCCCGCATGTCTACTTCCATTCTGTCCCTCTGTAGTACCACCACTCCTGTTGCCCCCGCCCCCCACGCTCCCTTGTTCCACTGCCACGCGACCTGCTATGCTGTTCCTCGAGCGCGAACCCCACTCTTCCTTGCGCTGCGCTCTCCCAGCACCCAAAAGCAGACCAATTGATTTTTCCCTAGCGCAGTTTGGCAGCAACCCCAGGTAGCGCAATGCATACACCAGGCCCCGCCTGCCGCCCCAGCCCCCCGCTCTCTAGTGACCCACTGGCCCGTGTTTGCATGGCCTTGAGCCCAGCCCATCTCGATCCTCTCGAGGCTTCAAGCCACACGTCGTGCAACCCCCAGCACAACAACTCCTCAGGCAGCCCCGACTCCACACTTCCACACATTCTGCACTCAGGTCGAGATGCACACCTAGCCAGCCAGGCCACTCGTACCTCTCCCCACACCCAGCACCGCACACCCACCACTGCACACACAGTCACACTCACACAAATTTTCAGCAAGGTCTGGGCAAGCTTTTTACGCAAGCCAGAGCGCCCCCGTGCGCCCGAGCAAGAAAGCGCTCTGCCCCGCCCCGGCTTCCTCCCATCATCATCAGTGCTGCTGTGTGGCGATCCATACAGCACTCTGCTTCCATGCTGAGCACTCTGCTTCCATTGCTGAGCACTCTGCTGCCATGCACACGTGAACAGATCATCACCCCCACCCCCACAGTTGCCACCTGCACCCTAGTTTGCCGGCATGATGCCACTTGTCTGTAATGCCAAAAGCATACAACAAGCAAGACACAACACACCAGGGGCTGGCAGTGGCTGTGGCTGACATGAGTGCTTGGGAGCTGCCTGCACACTACTGGAACCGCATGGCCGGCGCCTCCCTGGTGGCGCAGCAGCACACAGCATGCGGCGGCGGTTGCTGCCGCCTCTTCCTGCTTAGGGATGCTAACTTTGGGCGCTCAGATATTACACGATGCTGCAGGGCCTCTCCGACCTGTTCGACGTGACCACCGCATCCAAGCGCGCCCTCTTGCTCAGCCTCGGGCTGCTTAACAATGAGCGCCTGCAGCTCGACAAGCTTGGAGCGGAGAGCCTGGATGGGTTGCTGCAGAGCGCTCGGGTGCACTGCCTCAGCAAGGTGGGCCGACAGCGACAGGACACCGCATGCTGGTTGCCCATTTCTGTGTCCTCCAGTTCAGTCGGCGCGTGCAGCATGTGAAGACCTGAAATCACATCCACCGTCCCTGGCGCTGTCCTTCAGCGCTGCCGTGCGCTGCCGCCGCCGCCGCCGCTGCCTGCAGCCGCTGGCCGAGCGGCCCCCTGAAACAGAACTAGCCATTTGTGTGTCGCCCTGGCCTTCGACACGGCCATTTGCAGATAGAGCTCTACTTCCTGCACGAAGCCGCGCAGCTGAGGCAGCCGCTCAACCTACGCAATGAGGCTGCGGCTGTGTCGCTGCTGCTGGCCTTCTTTACCGAGGCGCACGCACAGGCAGCAGACGCCGGCGGTAAGTTGGCTGCGCGGACCGGCCGCAGTGGCAGTGCCGTGCTGCCTTCATGCGCTGCTAAGTCCCTGCTCCCCACAGCAGTGCGTTGCTGGCTGCCGTGCTCGCTGCATCGCCACGTGGCCTGCCCTGCCGCGCACGCTGAGCCCTGGGAGCATGCCTCCTGTGGCCCGCCCATTGTTTGTTTTGCCCACCGGCAGCACCGTATGCTTGCCTCCACCCAGCGCCTGCCTTGTGCATCTGCTTGCTGTGGTTGCAGAGGCCGGCGTGCTGCTGGCAGAGCTGGTCAAATATAGTGAGAGGCTCTGGCCGGAGCTGGCTAGCGGGGACTTGACCCTCAGCGGCGGCAGCAGCGGCAGCGGCAGCGGTGCAGATGGAGTTGGCGCCAGCGGGGCGGTGCAGGCGCAGCAGCCGCAGCAGCTGCCGCGCGGCGTGCCGGCGCCTCCGGGCAGCACGGCTGCACACTTTGAGGGGTGGGCGCGGGAGCAGGGTGTGCAGGTGCGAGATGTGCTGGTCGGGTGGTGCTGTGCTGGCAGCCTGCCTGCCTGCCTGGCAGTGGGGCTGCTGGCAGTGATGCCTTCATGCGCGTATAACACCCCCACTTGTCTGCAAGCTTTGCCTGCCCTCTGTTCCCTGCGACAGGCATCAATCACGATTTCGAGCTTTGGTGCACTGCGTGGCTGTGCTGCCACACGAGACGTGCGGCCAGGGGAGACCCTGCTGTCCATCCCTGCAGAGGTTGGTGCACAGTGCCCCTTCCCCTCCCTGCCGCTGCCCGCTGGCCAGCACCTGATGCTGTGTAGCCTGAGGGACAGCAGAGGCAGGCACAGCTGGCTGCCCGGAGTCACGCCGTGCGCCACCGCCCACCACTGTCTGCTGCAGCTGCACGCAAGCCAGGGCTGGGCGTTGCCAGCGTCTGCCATCTCTCCTCTGTTCTCTTGTGTTGCTGTGACTTTCTTACTTGCAAACCCCATGTGCAGGTGCTCATTTATGAGGACACAGTGCGGCAGACGGACCTGGTGAGATTGTGATTGTGGGGGACCGGGCCGTTTGTCGGTGACTGAGGGAGGGCAGGAGGCGCGGCGAGGGCAGCGCAAGTGCGGTTGCATCGGCGATCACAGGAGCGGCGCTATGCTACATGACAGCCTCAGTGCCCCCGCCACTTGCCTGTGGTTTGCTGCATGTTGACAGCCCCGCCGCCTGCCTGGCTTTTGTTGATGCGACCCCCGTGCAGGGGCGCATGCTGCACGCCATCCCGGGCCTCACCATCGACAATCTGCTCATCATCTTCACCATGATCGACAGGTCAGCGCCGCGCTGCGTGGGTGGCAGCGCATGCTGTGCGCGCTGTGCAAGGTGACGGACACGTCAGCACCTGCATAACTGGCCTCCCGCCTGCGCCCCTCGCAGGCATGACGAGGACAGCAAGTGGGCCCGCTACTGGTGCTCCCTCCCTGACAAATACTTCACGGGCCTCTCCTTCCCAGAAGCGCTGGTGGCTGAGCTGGCGGGCACTGCGGCACAGCTGGAGCTGACCCGGGCGCAGGCGCACCTGCGGCAGCAGGCGAGCGGGGGCGGGGGAGGGCAGGACTGGGAGGCTGGTGGGCGGGCCGAGCTGGGCGCGGCCGGTGGGTGTGAGCAGAGGAGGGGAGGGCGTTGGGAGGCGATCCAACAGGTGGGGAGCCAGCACGTGGCGGTCCCAGTGCGGTGCCCGTGCCCACCCGGCGGCCCGCTCCACACCTCTCACACAAGCCTCCCCTTGTGCCTGTACTGCCCCGGCGATATTGTCCCCGACCCTGCAGTACGCCGCCACGCAGCCGCTGTTTGAGATGCTTCTCACCGCCTACCCCCAGTTCCTGAAGCCAGAGTGGTTTGACTACGACAGCTACCTGTGGGCAGCTGAGCTGTGGTACAGGTACGGGGGTTGGGCAGTACATGTGTGGAGCTGAGAGCCTGCGGCTATTAGTGGCGTCTTGCCTAGACTCTTGTAATGGAGCAGCCTGCGTGGCAATGCCGTGTTCAGCCTCTCACTAAGACTACTGATCGCCTCGCTCTCAAGTTGGGATGCTTTGGGAGTGGCGCTTTGTGTGCCTACTATACAAGGCTAGCAGTACTCAGGGGATGCGTTTACTAGACAAGATTGGCAGGCTGTGGCTCGCATGCTGGCTCCACCGCACCCCCTCATCTTCTCAATCTTCCTCCCTTCCCCCCACGCTTGCTTTCATCTGCCCAGCTACGCCTTTGAGCTCGAGTTCCCAGCGGCGGAAGCAGCAGCGGCAGCACCGGGGCAGGCTCAGGGAGCGGCAGCAGCAGCGACGGCAGCAGGGGGCAGCAGCAGCGGTGGTGGCGGAGGCAGCGGCAGGGGCGGCGGCAACGCTGCCCCCAGCCGCAGCGCAGCGCGGGGCGGGGGCAAGGCTGCCAAGGCTCGGCGCGGTGGCGGCGCCACCGGCAGCAAGAGCGGCAGCTCCACTGCAGCAGCAAGCCCCGGCGGCAATGGCAGCAATGCCAGCGATGGCAGCAGCGGCAGCAGCAAGCCCACGATGGTCCCGTTTGCCTGCCACATCAACCACTCCCCCTGGCCGCACTGCGTGCGCTACGGGCGGGTGAACCCAGCCACCCACACCCTGGACTACCCCGCCTTTAGGCCCTGCCAGGAGGGGCAGCAGGTGGGGCGTGAGGGCGGGCTGGGCGGGCAGGCAGGCAGGGTGGGCGGCACATGAACACACCCAAACTTTTGAAATTCCCGTTGGAGTGTGTGCAGCAGCAACCCGTGTACCAATGCAGCAATCACACATCCCGCCGTCACACGCCTGCAGGTGTTCATCAGCTACGGCCCCGTCCCCAACCTCAAGCTGCTGTGCTACTACGGTTTTGTGGTGCCCTCCAACCCTCATGACTTGGTGCCCCTGCAGCTAGAGGTGGGAAGAGGCCGGGCAGCCGGGGGGCGGCAGGTGTGGGAGGGGCTGGGCGACAGCTGGCGCCACGACATGAACCCAAGCCTGGCATTGTGGTGCTGCTGATGTGGCTGTGGCACTGCAGGCTTTCATATGCGGGGCATGCCATGCCAAATGAGGTGCACTCCCTGCTGACGGCGGCGCCTGCAGATCCCAGAGGGAGCGCTGAAGGAGCAGCAGCTGGCGACGCTGGCAGGCCTGGGCATCAGCCTGGAGCACAGCCTGCAGGATGGGCCGCTCTCCAAGCAGGTGGGCTGCCCCCTGGGTGCCTCTGCGGGGCTGGCCCCTGTGGGCTCCACCTGTGGGTCTTACCTGCTGCCTGCCTGCCTGCCTGCCTGCCAGACGGCCAGACGGCCAGACGGCCGGCTTGTGAGCAAACAAGCAGATGTACAAGCCCGCCTGGCGCTGCCACCTCAGCGGCCCGCGCACCCCCTCTGCCCTTCCCACATCCTGCCCGCCTGCTATCCCACTCCCCTTTGTAGTCCGCCCTCTCCCTTACCCCTCCCTCTGCCCCCCATCTGCCGCCCGCAGCTGCTGGCCTGCCTGCGTGTCATCGTGGCCACGTCAGCAGAGCTCCAGCAGATCGAGAAGAAGCAGGCCGACCCTCTGGAGGGGCCTGTGAATGAAGAGAATGAGCAGCAGGCGCTTGCCACACTCAAGGGGGCCCTGGAGGGCATGCTGGGACCGCTGGAGCAGCTGCCCCTGCTGGCACAGCTGCCAGCGGCTGAGGCGGCGGGCGCGACGGGGGCAGCAGGGGGCAGCGGAAGTGGCGTCAGCGGCAGTGGGCAGGCAGGCGGCGCAGAGGGCGACGACAACGAGCAGCAGCAGCAGCAGCAGCAGCTAGAGCAGCTGCGTTTGGATCAGCATGGTGCAGCAGCAGCAGCAGCAGCAGCAGCAGCAGGTGCTGGCAAGCAGCAGCATGAGGCGCAGCAGGCAGAAGCAGACCAGCAGCAGGTGGAGGAGGGGAGGAACGAGAATGGGTTTGACGCCGACTGGCGCATGTCTCGCCACTTCTGCCGCGTGTACCTCGAGGGGCAGCGCAGCATCCTGCGGCGCAGCCTGCAGGAGTGCACTGCTCTCATACAACCCTCAGAATGAGATGCATGCAGTGTACAGTGTAACCACGCCCTTCAACACAGTGGCTTACTGGTCAACATTGCCAGGCAACGCCAGGCGGCAGGCGGGCGGGCAGGCATGCCGTGAGCTCTGGCGCACTCTAGCGCTCCTCAAGTCTTGCAATTGGGACTTTATCCCCATCATAATCTCACGAGGGGTGAAGGCCGCTTTGAAAGCCGTGCTATTCTCCGGGCATGTCTGTGTCGTGAGCTTGCGCACGGAGGAGGCCTGGTGGCAGGCGGCAGCCATGGCGGAGAGCAGCGATCCATGTCTGTTCACGCGCCGCGCTCAGCGGGGCACGGGCGCCTCGGCTGTAGACGGCGTCGTCATGATCACCAAGAACAAGGTCAAGTGGCAGCCCAACGACCCCACCAAAGGTCAATCGGCGGTCCTCGACATAAGCACAATCACACGTGAGCGCTGCCGGCAGTGCCTCCCTACTGCCGCCGCTGCCTGCCGCCGCCGCCGCTGCCGCCGCTATCGCTGCCTGCCGTTCACTGCTGCTTCCTGCCAGCCTCTGCATGCACCATCTTGGATACACTTGAGTTGTGGTTAGTATTCCGGGACCTGCAACACACACTTACGACAACATGCCCGTCGCTGCCGCAGGGACGCAACAGGCACCCGGCAAGCCGTTCATCAAGCTGGACGCGGCAGCCGGCCCTCTGGTGCTGGGGTTTGAAGTGGTTGGCGACAGGGACGAGGCCGTGGAGCTGCTGAAACAGCTGAAGCCTTCCGGGGGAGCAGCACCAGGCAGCGCAGGAGCCGCAGCGTCAGCGGGGGCGGGGGTCTCCCAGGGATCACCTGCAGGCGGCAGCGTGGCGGCACAAGGCGGCGGCGGCAAGCTGCTGCTGCCGTCAGCCCAGCAGGCGGCAGCGCTCTTCCAAGCTGACCCAGACCTGGGCGCCCTCTACAAGTCCCTGGTGACAGCTGGCATTCTGAGTGAGGCCGAGTTCTGGCGCGCCCGGCAGGGGCTGGTGCGCAGCGGCGGCGGCGGCAGCGGCGGCGGCGGCGGCGTGGCACCACATCGCGCGCAGCGGGTTGGCCTGCCGTCCGCCATGCTGGCAGATGTGAAGCCCTCGGCAGATGGCCAGACTGAGAAGGTGCACTTCCAGCTGACACCGCAGATCATCCAGCAGGTGAGGAAAACACCCGAGCGGCAGAGGGGGGCGGGGTGGCTGCGCCAGGCAGGAAAGGTTGTGCAGTGCGGAGGCTGCGGCGCACACGCTGCCTGCTTCCTCCCCGCTCTGCTCATCTGCCCCGCTGTCCGCCCTGTCCCGCTTCCCTCTCTTCCACCTCCTCAGTCAGCCCTCCTGTCTCCCGGCCCTGGCCCCGTGCCTCACTAACCCCATGCCTGCCCCTGTGTTATCCGTCTCGTTAGATCCGCGTGTGCAGCATCAGGTCCTCTTTTCTCTACCCTTCCCTCGCTTCTTTGCAGATCTTTACCGAGCGCTCCGAGGTGCACCGCGCCTACCTGGCGCACGTGCCCCACAACCTGGATGAGAAGGCCTTTTGGACGCGCTACTTCAAGCAGCAGTACAAGCGCATGGCTCGGCGGTATGTGCAGGCAGTGCAGGGAGGGAGGCGGGGGATGGGGGATGGGGCAGGCTGCGTGGCTTCGAGCAGCAGTACATGCGCATGGCCAAACGGTATGAGTCGCACGCGCTAGCTGTGGCAGTCAGGCTGTACCGCATAGCGCAAGGGTGCCGTACCGATCCGCATGCAGCAGCACAAGCAAGCTCTCATCTCCATCTGCCTAGGCGTGACGCTGTTGGCTGCACTGGGAAGCTGGGCACTCACGCAGCCACTACCGCGCTGCCTCTGCACCCCTCTCCACCCCCGGGCGGCGGCCTGCAGGCGGCGGCAAGGGTTTTCAGCAGATGCGGGGGACGATGATGAGGATGAGCTGTTTGCACCTTTCAGGAAGCAGCTGCAGGAGCAGGTGCGTGGGTTCAGCTGCAGCGCTGCAGTGCCCCAATCCTTATTGGGAGGCGGAACACTGCCCTGTGTGTTTGGGTTCGCACAGGCTCGCATGAGGGGCCTGCCAGTGCGGCTGGTGGCGTGTGATCCTCCGCCTTGGCGGGCCAGCGCCACATGCCATGTTGCTGGGCTGCTTGTGGTTGCATGCCGTGCACCCGCGACTGCCCCCACCGTGCCCTGCCTGCCTGCTCGTTGCGCCTGCCAGCCGTCCAACATCCCCTGCCCCTCCCAATGGGTGCCGCCTCCCCTCCCGCCAACCCAAACCCTGCAGGAGCAGCAGCGTGCCAAGCGGGACATCCGGGGGGTGGACCCAACAGTGAACCTGGCAGCAGATGCGGGGGAGCACTTTAGCAGCGCCGCCTTTTTCGGCACGGCACGCGACGGCGCACGGGAGTCCGAGGCGGCGCTGCGGCAGACCCATCTGGGGTCCATTGCGCGCGACATCAACCGGCACGCGGCCGTGGTGCTGGAGGGCGCCCCCGAGGGCCTGGCTGGGCTGCAGGCCAACGGGGCGGGGCAGGGGCAGGAGCCAGCAGCTGCAGACACAGGGAAGATAGCGGCGGCGCTGGCGGCGCAGCAGAAGGCGGCAGCCAAGGCGGCGGCGGCCAAGGCGGGCGGCAGCAGCGGCGGCTCGGGCGAGGGCGGCCAGGGCGAGGGGGTTTCCAAAGAGCGGCTGGAAGAGTGGCAGGAGCGGGCGGCCTCGGCGCTAGAAGACCTCCGCCTCGACGATCGAGACAGCCGGTACCTCCCACTGAACATCCAAGACCCGCGCGCCTACTTTGACGCCGGCGCAGGCGCCATTGGGGAGCCTGGCAGCAAGCCCAGCATGCCCAGCACGACCCCAGCAGAGGCAACAGCTGCAGACGGCAGCAGCGCCGGCGGCCTGCTGGCAGCCCTTGCGGCCATCCAGCCGCTGGCCCTGCCCAACCCTCCCTGTGACCCGGCCCTGGCGTCAGCCGTGCTTTTGGAGCTCAGCCAAGACCAGGATGCGTCGCTGGTGGAAGAGTTTGGACCCGTGGCCGCCTCGGCGCTGCAGTTCCCGCCACAGGACCGCACGCGCGGCGTGCCGCCGCTGCTGCTGGTGAGTGCGATGGGCGTGGGGCCAGCCAGCCAGCCAGGGCAGCGAGGCAGCCAGCCAGGCAGCAGCCAGCCGTGCCGCGCTGGCTGTGCGCTGGCTGTGCGCTGGCTGTGCTGGCCTGTGCAGCGCAGCGCAGCGCTGTGCTGTGCTGTGCTGCAGAGGCTGGCTGCCTCACTCATTCGTGCACGCCCTGCTGGCGGCCGCACTCGCTGCCCGCTGCCGAGGCGCCGGCGGGTGCAGCAGGCCGCAGCACGCTCGTCCTCGAGCCTGATTGGCCCCATCTTCCTCGCCCCAGCAAGCCTGCTCCATCCACCCTTCACCTTTGTGGGCTTCACCCCCTCCCCTGCCCCTCCCCGCTCCCTTGCCGCCTCCCCACCAGGAGCACCTGCGGGGTGAGGCCCTGAAGGCCAACGAGCTGCTGCGCCACTACTGGGGCAACCTGCCGCTGGTCAGCACGGCACGCTGGGAGCGGGCGGACAAGCTGGGGCGGGCGCTGGCCGAGCAGCGCACGCTACTGCTGTCGCACATGCGCCACCCCGCGGGCGAGGGTGAGTGAGCGCGGCAGGGGGCACACTGCCAGCTGGGAGGAGGCTGCGGTGGCATGCGTGTGTCACGCTGTGGTCATGCTGTGAGCGTGATGTGCGTCGGAATCTGGACACGCGTGCGTTCCCTGCGTGTTGCTTGGGGCGACGCTACTGTGGGCAGGGCAGGGGCCCTTGCAGAGTCTTTGCAAGCCACTTGCTTGCCACCACTGAGCAGCAGTGCTTGCCGCCGCAGCTGCTGCTGCCCCTGGGCGTCACCGCTCCACAATCACTCACACACCCTGCCCTGCCCTGCCCTCCCGCAGGCTCCGGGCACCAGGTGCACATAGCAATGATGCTGCGCCCGCTGGTGGCGGCCATCGATGCAGCGCTGGCACGGCACCAGTCGGAGCAGCAGCAGCGGCGCAAGGCGCCGCCGTAGCATGGCCCAGCCTGGGCGGGCGGCCTGCTGACCGCTGCACCTTAACCCAATGTACTGTGGTACTGCCCTGCCGTTACGCTGCTGTAACCACAGCAGGGCAGCCTCCCGCCAGGCACAGCATTGCAAGCAGAGCAAGCAGCGGTACTTGTCGGGTGGCCACTAGTACTTGGCTATAGGGGCGCGGGTGTGCACATAGGTGTGTACGGGAAAGTGCACAGGGAGAGCAGTGGGCACTGCGGGGGGGGCGGGAAGAGACAAGTACACAAACTGTACAGCCAAGGACGTGAACCAGCAGCAAGTCAAGCCAGATGCACCTGTCAGCTACCGCTCAACAGGGCGGGCAGAGGAATAGACGAGTTTTGAAAACCAGAGGGCGTGAGCCAGCCACCATTCAGGGGTGCAGTTGCCACGAGTAGGTGGAAGTCGGGCAGCGCTGCCCGTAGCTCGTCCAGCCGCTCTGCCGTGTGCTCGTCTGGCTCCCCACCATACACCTGGCGGCGGAGGTCCAAGTGTTCCAGGGAGGACAGCTGGCGCAGCACCGCCACGTCAGCCTCGCTGCACAGCAGGGCACAGCGTGGCGCAGGCGGAGGGGAGGGCACGGGGTGGGCGGAGGAAAGAGTTACACACACAGTCGGTCATTCAACTCATCACCCATCGTGGAGAGTGGCACACAGAGCAGGGGCACACCGCTCGCGCGGGCAGGCAGGCAAGGATGCTGCACCGGCAGGCAGGCACGGAAGCAGCAGCAGCAGGCAGGCAGGCGAGGCTCCTCACCTGAGGTGGTGGCTGTAGTTGCTGCTCATGTCCAGCCGCCTCAGGCTGGAGGGGCGCCAGGTGGCATGCGCAAGTGCTGGCGGGACACAGCTGCACAGCGGGGTGTGTGCGATTGGGTCGGGGCAGGTTGCTTCGGGGCACGACCGCATGCTAGATTCTGAATGGTCGTGAGTTTGCGCGTCTACCACAGGGCCAAAAGGAGCACCTTGTTGTTGAAATTACTCAAGAGAAAAGCTTATACGAATTCACACCCTTACCGTCCCAGATGCCACGTTCCCACCTGAGGTTGTTGGCAAACAGCACGAGCTCTCGCAGGTTGCGCAGGTAGGGGCCCGGCGGGAGGCTGCCCAGGGAGCACGCCGCCACCGCCAGCCGCGTCAGCTGCACCCATATGGCGTGGGAGGGTTGGCAGAGGTGGGAAGCAGGGGCGGGGGGATGGGCACGCCCACGAGCCGGCGCGGCTCGCGTGTCAAGAGGGCAAGGAATCTTAGCGGCCACTCAGTGCCTGGGAATGTGGACCCTGCTGCTGCACACACCAGAGGTCAGGTCCCCCTGCTCTTCCCACCAGCCATACCCCGGCACCCAACCACGTGGCACAGGAGAGAGGCGTGGGACTCGCATGGGCATCCCACAAGATGTGCAAGCATAAGGTGTGTGCCGTTCAGCAGGAAAGCACACCTGGGAGAGGCACATGACCTGCCAGGGCAGCTCCTCCATGCGCATGTGGCTGCAGGGGGGAGGGCAGGCAGGCAAGGGGGGCAGGTACATCACAGAGCAGGCAGGGCGACAGGCAGGCAGACTGGCGCATCACACGGCAGGCAGGCAGGCAGGAAGGCAAGCAGGGGCATGACAGCAAAAGCAAGCAGGCGGGCAAGCAGGGGAGGCAGGCAGCACTGTGGACAGGCTGGCAAGCAGGCGGGCCGCCCTACGGAGGGGGAGTGTCCCTGACTGCGGTGTCCAGCATGCCTGCAGGCGCGCAGCGACGAGCCGTACTAATAGTACACAGGATGCTGGCAGTGTGGCCGTGCCCCCACCTGATGCTCAGCCGCTCCAAGCGGTCCAAATGGGAGACCTCCGGGGGCAGGGGCAGCAGGTGGTCACAAGACTCCAGCTCCAAGCTCTTGGGCAGGGCGGGGCGCAATAACATCAGGTTATGAAGAAGCGGGCGTCAGATTGCTTGTTGTCGAGGAGTGGCGGGATGAGTGCAAGCCGGGTAGGGGGCGGCATGCGCAGGGTAGGGTGGGCTCCGTGGCCAGGCTAGAGCAACAGCAAGGACGGAACAGGCCTTGGCGGGGCGGGCAGGCGAGCAGGCGGGCAGGCAACCCAGAAGGCAGGCAGGGAAAGCAGGCAGGTAAACAAACAAGCAAGTAAGTAGGGGGCATTTGGCGGTGGCAGCGGGAGGCCTCACCAGCAGGAAAGCAGGCAGGCAAACAAGTAACGGAGTAGGGGGGCATGCGTGGAAGCAGCGGGAGGTCTCACCAGCAGGTTGGGCAGCATGCACCAGGTGGAGGGCAGGTGCCTCAAGGTGCCGGTACCGCTGATCCTGCAGTACCAGGCAGCAGGCAGCGCAGTTGTAACACATAGACTTTGTAGCGGGCCGAAACTCTGGTGGTCAGCGCCCCCTGGCCTGGTCTGAGAGGTTGGGGCATGGCCGCCATGCAGCACCCCCACAGCTTGCTCACCGGCCCCACATTTCGCTGGAACATGCAAGGGAGGGTGGCAGGGGGTGGCCAGAGGCAGGCAGCGGCACCTGAGGCGGGTCAGCTGCTGCAGCGCGGTGGCGGGCATCTGCGGGAATTGCCTGTCCACATACAGACCCAGCACAAGCTCCTGTGGCAGGGTGGCGAGCTGGGGATGGGGTGGGTTACATAAAGCAGGGGCAACCCAGGGGTTACACAGGCTGTCGGGCAGCTGGCGTTTGCTCTGGCAGGTGGGCAGGCCGCCGGCAAGGCAGTGATGGGTGGTCAAATGAAGAGAGGGACGAAGTGGGTGCGCTTGCTTGCTGGCTGCCTGGCAGGACAGCAGGCAAGCCAGGTGGCAGGCAACCAACTCCTTGCGGAGGCCCCTCTGGACTGCAACGTCCTGCGCTGCTCCAGTGCCTGGCGGGAGAACGACCACGCATGCAGCACCGAGGATGCAAACACACACAGCGGCACTCCCTTGCACCTGCAGGTGCCTGCACTGTATGGCAATGATAACGTCGTGCCTATTGCAGCCCCGGGGTGCCAGGTGGAGCGATGTGAGGCAGGGAAGGAGAGGCAGGACTGCAGGCAGGTGGGGACGCAATATGCCACTTGTAAAGCAAGGCATGCATACGCAGCGCTGCCTGCTAATCGGCAACAGCCGCATGAGAGTTGGCACCGTGTGCCCAGCTTAGGCAGGCATGCTTCCCCCAGCAGTGCTGCTTCCCCTCCCCGATGGCGTGCCCCAATAAACGCACCCCCACACTGCCTCCGCCCACCTCGCAGCACCGCCGTGCTTGTGTGGACGCGGTGCATGCGAAGCTCCTCCAGCACACCCCAGCGGGCCATCAAAGCGTCAGCCAAAGTGTCTCTGGGCCAATGTGCAGGCCACAGCCCGGCGACACCGCCACCGGCGGGAGCGGGCTCTGCATCCGCATGCGCAGCTGCAGCTGCCTCTGGAGCTGCATCTGCCTCTGCTTCCGCATCCAAAGCTGCCTCTGCCTCCGCATCCAAATCTGCATCTGCATCTGCCTCCACATCAGCATCAGAAGCTGCATCTGAATCTGAAGCTGCCTCCACATCAACGTCAGAAGCCGCCTCTGCATCCGCATCTGAAGCTGCGTCCACATCTGAAGCTACATCCACATCTGAGGCTCCCTCTGCATCAGCATCTGATGCCGCCTCAGCATCCGACGCCGACTCTGAGCCTGCCTCTGAGCCTGAATCAGACTCGCTCCCTGCATCGCTGCCCTCTTCAGACGCGTCCTCTGCTGCTGCCGCTGCTGCGGCAGCCGCACCGCCGCCAACATCCGCTGCAGCTGCACTCTCAGCCCCGCCTGCCTCTGGCGCGGCGTGCTGCAGGTGCAGCAGCTGCACTGCGGCCAGCTCCAGCCGCTGCAGGGTGGCGGGGCAGGCCAGCAGGGCGGGCCCCACCTCCTGAGCCGGCGCTGAGGGCTGCCGCTGGGGGGCGCCGTGCAGGCGCAGGCGGGTGAGGCTGGACAGCTGTCTCAGCCCAGAGGGGTCCCCAGCGTTGGCGAGGTTTGTGGTGAGCAGGAGGCACGACAGCTGGCTGAGCTGGCTGAGCTGGCGCCAGGTCACTGCGGCGACGGGCGCCGCCGGCAGCGAGCGGATGAGCAGGGAGGTGAGCTGCCTGGCGGCGCCCGGCAGCGCCTGCAGCGGTGCACAGGCAGACAGGTGATGGGTGTTGTGCGGGGCTTCCAAGAAGGCTGAGGACGTGGTACAGGCACACCCCGTGCAGCCAAGCGTCCGCCACAGTGTCCGGCTGCACAATCACACAGCATGCACGACAGCGGTGCCGCCATGCTGGCATTGGGCGCACCAGCACACCTGGGAGACGACGGCGTGCAAGGGTCCGGCAACTGCCAGGGAGAGGTCTGTGAGGCCGCTGCCGGGGCCGCAGGCCGCCTGCAGAGCTGCCGCCAGCAAAGAGTGAGTCTCTAGGGTCACGACCGTGGGGCCCACAGCACCCAACAAGGCGCTCGAGTCGATGTGCAAGTGGCGCAGGTATGGGCGCTGCCGCTGCAACAACAAACAATATGCGGCGGCCGGCGGGAGGGGACGGCCGCGGCGGCGCAGGCTGCAGCTTCCCCAGATTGCAGGGCACTCGTCCGCGACCTCACGCCACCTGAAGCAGCACAGGGGCGGGTGGAATGGATGGGTGTGGTGCATGGCGGGAGGCAAGGGTGCATCTCTGTGTCGACAGGCGGCAGCAGGGAGGGCACACAGCGGCAGCAGGTGTGTGTCGCCACCACGAGGCGCACTGAGCCAGCGGCCCAGCTGCGGTCACTTGCCTGCGGCACACCACGCGACTGGCTGCCCGGCTGTGGCTGTCGGGGAGAGCCGCAAACACTTCACGCAGCACGTCTGCTGGCAGCAGGGCCCAGCTGGCTGTTGCCGTATCAGCGGCTGGCAAGGGCAGCCCGTTGCCGCCGCTGCGGTCCTGCTTGCGCCGCCGCCTGGCGGGCCGGAGAGACATGGAGGCCACCACCGCCTTCGGGATAGGGCAGGGAGGAGGGTCGTCGCCGCCGCCGCCGCCGCTGCCGGCGCCAGCGTGCATTACTAGGGTGGTGGCTGCGGGCGCCGACGGCTCAATCGACTTCTCTGGCCGGTAGGGACAACCAAGCGCGCCCAACCGGAGGAGTGGGCAGGGCAGTAAGGGTCGGGCGGCTGCTCTCGCCTGCTTTGTTGCCTTGTAACCGCTGCTCACGAACACCGGCGCAACAAACAAAAGGAAACAAGAGGGGCTGGAAGCCTCGAGCCGTGGCAGCGCGCTGTGCTGGCATTGCGGCGGCAGCCCATGCTGGCGGCGAAGCGGCGGCAGTGCTTGGGTTGGGCGGCAGCACAAGCCGTCCCCAGTAGCTTCACAAGAGCCTGTGTTGTTGAAGGTCACACTTCTTCATGGTAAACCTTGGTTTGCACAGGATGCCATTGCCTGGCGAAGGTCTTACAAGGGAAAAGACCGAGCAGAGCGGGAATGAAACGGGGGGAAAAGCTGCGGGAGGCAGTGGTCTTGACATACACGCAAAATCTCGCCAAAGGGACAGCGGCAGCTGCGGCAGTGTGGCATTAGTGAGGGCACAGGTGCAGGCGCGGCAGAGGCGGGTGCGACCGGCAGAGGCTCGACTTGCAGATTTGACTACAAAAGATGAACCAGGAAGCCATCAAGGCTTCTTGTACACGATACACGGAAGGGGGGGTCAGAGGGCTGGGGATACGGCCAGCATTGCAGATGGGTCTTGAAATAGGGTGGATGGATGGATGAAATGTGGCTGGGGAGGCGCGCGCCGCGGAATGCCACGGCGGCGGCCGCACGGTCAGCGACAGACGTCAGCGACTAGGGTCGGCTGCAGTGAGCGGCCCAGGCTCCTTACAGCTTCTTGCCGAAGGTGGTGGAGAAGGTGTCCTGCAGGGGACAGGTAAGGACAGGGCAGAGGCAGGGGGGAAGCAGAGGCAGGTGGTGAGTTATTGTGCACTTTACAAAAGGTGCAGATGCATGATGGGCGGGTGGTGCAGCGGCTAGCCCAGCCGTTTACACCAGAGGCAAAATCAGCCATTCAATGCAACGCCCTGTCCAGGCCCAAGGTGGGCAATGGGGCAGGAAGGGGGCACGCTATGGGCTCTTAAGTTTCGAGTGGTCCTCAATCCCCCCCACAGCTGAGTGACCTCCGTGTGGACGGCACGTCGGCAGAGTGCAGGGGAAAGCTGGCGCCACCACTAATTGGCTTCCCCACGTGCCTTGTTGTTTCAGGCGCACGAGCCTGCCAGAGGCGCGCCAACGGCGGAGGCACCCCGCCCGCCTCCACGCCCTCCCTCTTTGCACACGCTGAGGAGCACACCGTGGGTGGGCCAAGAGGCGGGCCTTTTATTGGCACTTGGGGCAGGTGCCCAACGGGCGTGCGCAGCATGTGCCTTATGTGCCACTGACGAGGCAGGCTGAAACGGAAGTGGGCGGCACTTCCCCTCTCCTCCCTTGCCCACCCTCGCCTCCTGTTGACAAGACCCCCCACCCCCCCGCCCCGACCCCCCACCCCCAACATCTCCCAAAGAAAAAAGGTGTTCACATCACCTGTGCGGGCGCCTCGCTGGCAAACAGCTTGTCGTCCAGCTTGGGGGCGTTGGGGTGTGCCTCGGCCCAGGTGGTCTTCACATACTTCTTCCAGCTGCCCGCCTCGCCAGACACCATGCTGCAGGTGGGGGAGGGGGAGGGGGAGGGGGAGGGCGTGCACAGGGGGCCAGCGATCAGCCACAGGTGTGGCGAGATTGAGCACACGCAAAGGCTTCCTGCACACACAAGCACGCACACACAAGCACGGCTTTTGGGGCCGATTCAACAAGCAAGTGATGGCGACATCAGCCGGCCACCCCGACGCCCGACGTTGCCCTGCCTGCCCCGCCCACCCGATCCTTCTGGCACTCACTTCTTGCCGACCAGGCCGCCCAGGCGCTTGAGCAGGTAGTCACGGGGGATCTCCTGGATCATGCCGCCGGCGGTGGCGGCCACGGCGGCGGAGTCCTTGTCGATGCTGGCCTGGCCCAGCAGCTTCAGCTGGCGGGGGGACAGGGCGGGCACCTGCGCAGCGGGGCGACGGGAGGGGCAGGATGAGGCTGGGGGAGGGGGGCAGCGGGCCGGCAGCTCGGCCCGAGGCGCTGGTCGCGACGCGTCACACACACACTGGATGCGCACAAGCATGCACGGGTCGCCAGATGCCCAGCCAGGAGCCCCTCCTTGTCCCACGCCGCTTGGCTACATCCTCACCCCACGCCACCTTATCACCGCCCCAGCCAGACCTCCCCACCCCGCCCCTTGCACGCGCTGCCCCACCTGGTGAACATCCAGGTACGTCTTCTCGCCATTGACCACCACGTAGGACTTGCCCACGGACACAAACTCGATGGAGGGCACGTCCTCGTCCAGCAGGTCGGTGGCCCAGTTGTGGATCTGCAGGGACGGGGCGGTGGGAGGGAAGGGGGCGGGGGAGGGGAGGCGGGGAGTGAGGCGGCAGCAAGGCAGATGCACAGGTGGTGTTGGCACAGCGCCAGGCAAGGCAGGTGGGCAGACATTAGGCAGGCAGGCAGGCAGGCAGGCGGGCGCATGGCTCACAACACAGGGCCCTGCCCGCGCTCTGCCCAGCAATCCAAGTCTGCAACAACCAGCCCGCCCGCCCGCCCGCCCGCCCCACCTGCACGCCGGTGAACACGGCGTAGTCTGCCTTGGATGTGTCCACCGCCTTCTCCACCAGGTACTCCAGGTCGGAGGTGATGGTGCGCTCGGCGGCCTTGGTGACGGCCACCAGGTCCAGCTGGGAGGCGTCGGCGCCCTCGTATTTCAGGCGGCGCGCCAGGCGCTGCTTCAGGATGGAGTACCTGCGGGGGCGGGGCGGGGGCGGGGGAGCGGGGAGGAGGGCGTGAGGGTGTGCCGGAAGAGGCAAGGGGGAGGGGAGGGGGCTGGGCAGGCAGGTGTGGATGGGAAGAGTGAAGCAAGGGGAGGGGAAGCAGGTGAGGGCATGTGGGAACGTGCGCGGCAGGCAGGCGGGAGCACGTGGGGAGGGTGCGGGCGGGCGGGCAGGCAACGCATCAGGAGGCCGCCCACAAAAACAGCCCCTCCTGCACCCACATGCAGCAGGCAGCAGGGTGGGTGGGGACTCACTCGGGCTCCAGGGGGTCGTGCACGCCGGGCACCTTCAGGTTGGCATCCAGGCCCTCGGCCTTCAGGTGGCTGGTGCAGGCGATGAGGGCGCCGCAGGCGGAGGAGGCGCCGGGGCGGTTGGGGCGGGCGATGCCGCCCACGTTGCCCTCGCTGTCGATGGCGATGTGGGGGAAGGAGAAGAAGACGTAGCGCTCCTTGCCCTGCGGGGGGGCGGGGGGTGGAGGGGCGGTAAAGGGGAGGGAGGAAGGTGAGTTCAAAGAAGAGTGGGATACTGGGAGAGGCTTCACGTGGTCTAGGCAGGGCTTTGGAGCACACACAGCCTTCTTGCACAGGCTTGCCAGCCCTGCTGCATGCGCGGGCGGAGGCGGGGCACTCACCCCCTGCACGGGCGAGTGGCTCAGGCCGGCCTTGATGCCGATCACGCCGCAGGTCAGCACGCCGCCCAGGCCGTGGGTGGAGAAGCAGGAGCCGAAGACGGACTCAATCTTGTCCTCCAGGATCATGCAGGATTCGTCACGGCACAGATTGGACATGGCTGCGGGGTGCGCACGCAAGGTGGAGGCAGAGGGGGGGGGGGGTGGCAGTGCAGGGTGGGGCACCGTGCAGGACTACTTGCGGCAGAGGGTGGACAGGGCAGGTGCCAGGGAGGTGAAGCGCCTGACCACGCTGCGGTGAGGGCGCCAAGCACCCGGCCTCCTCAAGGCGGCAGCATGCACTGGGCCGGGCGATGCAGGGGGGCATTCAGGACGAGTCGTGTTCCCGTCTGGCCTGTTCGGCAGCCCACTGCAGCACCCAGCTGCCCTCAGATGCTGCCTCCTCTTCTCACCGATGGTGTTGTCGCCGGTGAAGCCGTAGCCCGCCAGCGCCACCTCAACGCGGCTCATGTAGTCGTCCACAGACAGGGCGGTGGGGAAGTGGGACAGCACGGTCTGCAGGGTGCGGCAGGGTTTGGGGGTGCAGGCGGTGTTTGAGCAGCAGGCAGGAGTGAAGGGGTGCGGAGGTTCGTCACCAACGAGCAAAGCGGTGGGAAAGGCAACCAGAACACTGTGGGGAAGGAGCTAGAGAAGCTGCCAGGGGTGGGAGGGTGTGGGAGGGCTAGTTGCAGGTGACCATCTAGTTGCAGGGGACCATCTAGTTGCAGGGGACCCATGCGCAGGCAGGGTGCGCCAGGGCTAAAAAATACCCCTCAGCTCTTGAGCACCTACACCCCCTCCCCCGCAGAGCTGTGCAGCACCCACTTAGCAGAGAGAGCATGTGCCTCTCACCTGGTGGCGGCCAGCCAGGTCGGAGGAGACGCAATCGGCCTCGGCATACGCGGGCTGTGCCGCCTGCTGGGCGACGCGGGTGCTGGTGGAGTAGTTGTGGTGGCCCAGGCACACCGCGCGGCCGCAGTGGCAGCGCGAGCACCGGTTCACAGTCTGCACAGCAAAGGTCGGTTAGGGGGGAGGCGAGCAAGGGATTGGATCGGGATTGGAGAGGTTGGGTTCGCAGGGGCGGCGGCGGGGCGGGAAGCCGCTTGCAGCGAGCACCCACCCACGGCACCCGCGGGCCTGCGATGCAGCCGGCATTCGCCCTGAGCCCTCCATTAGGCGTGTACAGTGCTTTGCCGCAGCCAGGCGTGTGTGATGGCCAAGTTGAAAAGTCACCGCTGCTGGCATTGCTGACCGCCACTCACCGACGCGCCGGCGCCGCCAGTCAGGTTGACTATGGTAGTGCGCGTCCCGAGCAGGGCCTGGCCCGAGGACTTCACGCCGGACACCCCGGCCTCAGCCTGGCGGGCGAGCGAGGAGAAGAGGCGCTTGGCAGCCTGGTTGCGCGACATCCTTGTGTGCGTGTGAGAAAGGTTGCCTCGGCCGGAAGGGGGAGGGGGGCTCGGGGGAGCTGGTTTTGATCTACTACGAAATTGTTGATGCCGGCTCCTTTTCTAGGTCCCCAGAGATCCTCCAACTCCAACTCCTCCCCACCACGTGGCGCCAGCGGGGCGCGTTGACTAGGGCGCCTTGATCTCTCCCACCCTCCCATTCTCCCCATCTTTTATCGCTTGACAGCACCACCTAGGCCCCCACGCAGGTTTGTAAAGCTTGCGCGCCTTTTGCCCGCACTCCCACTTTCACCCACACCGCCGGAGGGTGTGGTTGTGCCCCCACTGCCGCCTGCCTGCGCTGTTGCCGCGAATGCAAGGATGTTGCACCCCTCAGGGCGCCCCTCGCGGGGGGAGTCGGAGGTCCGGGCTTGAGTTGGAGGTCTGAGTGCAGTATCCGCCGCTGGGGCCACCCCCTCCTTCTCTTGCAGCTGAAGCAAAATGGTGGCCCGCACTGTCAACGAAACCCTGAATGTGGTGGAGCACACCCCACCAGTCCACAAGAAGGTGAGGGAACGCGCGGGCGAGGGCTGTGCCCGGACGTGTTGGTGGGCCTTGGGGGGGCGTTGGTGAGCTGTGTGAGCAGAATGATCTGCTGCCGCACAGGCCTTCAAGTCTCCAAGTCGAGCAGTTATGCACAACGCATCAAACCACCAAATTGGACTGGCGCTGCTGCGCATGCCGCCGACGTACATGCGCGTTTTGCCCGCCCCGCCCCTACCCCGCCCCTTTCTGGCACAATCGCAGGTGCTTGACATCATGCCGGGCATCTCTGGTGGGGTGGCGCGCGTGATGATTGGCCAGCCCTTTGACACAATCAAGACCCGCCTGCAGGTGCGCCAATGTGCAGCCGCAGCTGCAGGGTATGCAGCCCGGGCATGGGAGCGCAGGAGGTAGGTTTGCAAGCGCGTGGCTGCGATGCGGGTGCTCAGGGCTGCCACATGCTGAGCATGGGGGGCTGCGCAAGTAGCTCACGACAAACGGCCCAACTGCCGAAACTCTCCTCTTCCTCTCCCTACAGGTCATGGGCCAGGGCACCGCGCTGGCAGCCAAGCTGCCCGCCTCTGATGTCTACCTCAACTCCAACGACTGGTGAGGGCTTGCGAGCGCCAGCAGCAGAGCGACCGTCTGAGCATGCTTGCCGCGCTGCCAGCCATGCACTGCCATCAAATGGCGGCATTCGGGTGCCTTCTGCACACCCAGTTGGGTGCTATACGCGTGTCGGAGGCTCAGCATGCGTGCCCAGCTGCCTGTCACGCCTGCTCCCCCTGTGGGCACCTGCCTGCGCGCCGTTTTAGGCTCCACCCGCCGCCGCTGCTCTCCCACTGCGCACCCACACTCGCCCTCGGCCGGCAGCGCTTCTCACTTGCGCCCCACCCTGCTGCCCCGCCCCCCGCGCCTGCCTGCAGCCTGCGCAAGATGGTGCGCAACGAGGGGTGGGTGTCCCTGTACCGCGGCGTGATGGCCCCCCTGCTGGGCAACATGGTGCTGCTGGGCATCCACTTCCCCACCTTCTCCAAGACCAAGGCGTACCTGGAGGAGAAGGTGGGTGGCTGAGCGGTGCATGGGTGGTGGGTGGCTGGGGCAGGGTTGCGGGGGGAGGTTGAGAGGTGGGGCCGACCGATGCACGGAGATGCATCCAATTCCCACTGAGCCCACCGAACTTGCCAGACGTAGCCATGACTTCAATGTGCAGCCTTCTTCCCCCCACCCTCCCGCTGCCTTCGCCCCCTCCCAGCAATTGCCCATTCCACGCAGACGCGTGCTCACACCGCAACACGCCAGCTGCCCTCCCTTTACTCCCTGTCTCATCCTGTGCTCTGTTGCCCCTGTCACCCCTCCGGCAGATGCCCACCCCCGCGGGCGAGTTCTCCCACTTCAAGACGCTGGCTGGCGGTGCCGCCGCCGGCCTGGCTGGCTCCATCATCTCCTGCCCATCCGAGCACGTGCGCACCAAGATGATGCTGCAGCGCCGCGCCCAGCTGGCAGCCTCCATGGGCCTCAAGATCCAGGTGGGCTCAGTATGCCGATCAACACACAGCACTTCTGCTTGTGCCTGCCTGCCTGCCTGGTGGTGCCGGTCTGCGGGAGTGCGGCAGACACAGCAATGCATTGACGCCTCGCTCGACACCTCTCTGAGCACCCGCGCTTGACCCATGCGCCTGCTGGCTTGCACACACGCCCGCCTGCGCCTGCTTCTCCTGCACCCACCCGGCCTCCCCTTCAACAAAATGCTCGCACCGCTTGCCTCCAACCAGCACTGTGCCCCGCCCCCTGCGCTGCCCGCCCGCCTGCAGGGCCTGGAGACGTACAAGGGCTCCGTGGACTGCGCCGCCAGCATCATGCGCGGCCACGGCCTGCGGGGGCTGTATCGCGGCATGACCTCCACTGTGCTGCGCGACATCATGGTGGGTCCTTGATGCCACAGTGTGATGTGTTGCGTAACATTGCACAGGCTTGCGTGCGCCACTGAGCTGCCGGTTGATGTGTATATGCACTGGTCAGCGGCACGGATTGGAGGGGCGACCAGATGCTCTCATCTCCCGTCCCCCCCTGCGGCGCACTTGACGCCTGTTGTTTCTGCTATCTCTCTATCCCTTCCCCGTGCAGGGCTACGCCTGGTTCTTCTACGGCTATGAGGCCACCATGCACGCGCTGGCGGGACCCAACAAGACCAAGGTGAGCTCAGGCTGCCGGTGTGGGGGCCACCTTCTGTCACACCACCCGTTCCATGTGCTTTGGCGGGGCCTACGAGACCTTACACCCTCCAAAGCCCGTTGGTGTGCTTTGGCGGGGCACCGCCACCATGGTTTACGCCACACGTGCTTTGGCGGCCCCCCCGGACAGCTCAGCCTGCCCCGCCCCAGCCTTTTGTTGCTGGCCCCCCACGTCACAGCCACCCCCCACCGCCGTGCGCCCCTCTGTGTGTGCAGGCGGACCTGACGTACAAGGAGGTGATGGCGGCGGGCATCATGGCTGGCTTTGGCCTGTGGGGCTCCATGTTCCCCATCGACACCATCAAGTCCAAGATGCAGGTGGGTGGGTGGATGAGGGGCAGCAACGAGAGGGGCTGGGGGAGCGGAAGCTGGGTAGGCAGGGAGGCAGGCTGGCTGGACGCTGCTGGGTGCCAGCAAGTGCCGCCACGCAACTACTCCCCGGCTCTTCCAGGCGCACACCCCGCCCGCACGCCCGCCCGTGCACGAGTGCCGACCAGTCCAGCCTGCGCCGCCTTGCCTGCCTCTCACCCGCCTGGCCTGCCCCCCCGCTCCGCACACCCGTCGTGCGTCCCCGCAGGGCGACTCCCTGAGCAACCCGCAGTACCGCAACACCATGGACTGCCTGCGCCAGTCGGTGGCTGTGGAGGGCTACAAGGGCCTCTTCCGCGGCTTCTCTGCTGCCATGTACCGCGCCATCCCCGTCAACGCAGGTGGGTGGGATCACAATGGGCTCTGTTTTGGCTGTTGTAGTAGAGGTTGTCGCGCTGTAGCGGTTGTGTCTGAGAGAGCGCCTCTGCAGCCAGCACCGTGCCATCCCGTGCGGGGCCGCCCCACCTAAGCACGCTGCTCGGCTAAGGTTTGCGCTTGGCATTCGCTGGCGTGGTTTGGGCCGCGCACTTGCTCACTCAGCCGGCCAGCCTGCACACCAAGCGCCCTGCGTGTATGAGCAAGCCTCTTGACCTCACAGGACTTGCATGCTGAGCTATCTTTGGTGCCGCCGGCCACTGCAGGCATCTTCCTGGCGGTGGAGGGCGCGCGCAACCTCATCAACAAGGTGCGCCTGGGCTGGCTGGCTGTGTGTTGTGCCTTGATGCTGGCTTGAAGCTGGCTTGAGTTGGCGTGCAGCAGTGCTTCTACCTCTTGGGGTCCCCCAGCGCCTGCAGCCCTGCTCCGTGTGGACTTTGCTGGCATGTGCACTGCACACGCATGTGGCCAGACTAGCCCCCAAAGCAGTGGCTCAACATCCGCTCACCTCCCGTGCTGTACTGCATCCCACCCTACGCCCTGCAGTACGAGGGCAGCTTGGACGAGGTGTTTGCTGGCGCCAGCAGCAAGGTGCCCAGCGGCGTGACCGCGCCCGTCAGCTAAACGAACCCAGTGCCGGCTCGACGGCTGAGCCGCCTTGCCGTGCTCCCTTATTGCTCCATGATTCGCTTCCCTGCTCTATCTCTCAATTCCTGCAAGTCCCTCGGTTCCCGTGTCGTACTTCCCCTGCCGCCTCCCTCCCCTGCTTCCCTTGGGAGAACGGCATATCATGATTTTGTTGTTGGACTGATGATCGGTTCACATTTCATGGTCCTCCCCCTCCTTGCCCACCCCCCCGCTGTCGGCCTGCCCGTCTCTGATTGTACTACTTACTAGTTCATACAATTATGTCTTCTTCTGGTCCTGATGGTCCTGTAAAGTAAGTCGGAGCCTGATAACACACACAAGCTCACAGTCACATATCAGGCTGCGGCGGGCAAGTCCATGGCGCGCGCCGCCCGGGGCCCACGGCAGCGGCAGCGTGGGCCCAGGGCAGGGCGGCTTGTGGGGTGTGCTTCTGGGCCTCTTCCGGGTTCTTGGCGTGAACAACCGCTCCAGAGAGGGCCCAGTTGTGTGTGACCATGGCCAAGCACGGATCCCCAAAAACCATCTGGGGCAGCGAGACCCGCTTGGCGGCGGCGCCCCCGTCGCAGCACTGTCGGTGCTACCACTGCCGCAGGCCCCCGCCGCCGCGGCCGTCCACGCATGCGCCGACAGCGATGCCGCTGACTCGTTTGGGTGTTGTTGGGAGCGCTGGGCGAGCCAAACAGCGGGAGCTACAGGAGGACGGTCGGACAAACTTTGTCCCTTGAAAGGGGTGGCCCGCCATGCCATGATGGCGGGAGGGCAAGCGAGCGTCCAGGCCGGCCTCTTGCCCACCCAGCAGTTTTGCTGGGCCGCTCCCAGCAACAACATGAACGCGCCGGTTGATGTTTCTCGGTCCCTGGCTGGGTGGCGGAGCGGCGGCGGCCCGCCGGGCGGCAGCTGCCTTTGCCGACCTCCCTGTAGACCTGTGGACCTGCTCTCAAGCCCAGCCAGTGTCTGCACAGTGTGAACGTCATTACTCATGTTCTCCAGCTCTCAATCAAAAAATCATTCAGCCTGATGGATTCAAATCATCCAGTTTGCCGCAGCTGGCGCCCGATGGACCGGCGCGCAGGGCTGCACGGGCTGCACCCGCAAAAGAGCAGTGGAAAAAAACATAACGGCTCGAAGGCACCAGTGCGTGCCGTGAATGCCGGAAGGAGGCAGTGCATGGAATGCGTACGCAACTTGTGCCTATGTGCATGGGTTGCCAAAGTGCGCGCAGTACGGAACTAAAGACGGAAAAAGGGCAGTTGTTGGCTTTGCATCAGGCGCGCCTCACAAAGTGTGGGGCAGAGCGCAGCCTTGGCGGTGCTGTGGATCACGTGGAGGCTGCAGGAGCGGGGGCGGGTTGGGGGGCGGCGCTGGCCGGTGCCTCCGCTACGGCAAAGGGTGGCACGTCCTCGGGCCGCACTGCGGGCGGGTTCACGCAGCCATCGGCACCGCATGACAGCTTGCATGTGGCCAGCATGTAGACCGGACTGCAAGTGCAGGGAAAGTCATGGACAGATTGAGACAGCCTGGACCATGAATCCGCAGGTGCCCACCCTCCCCGCCCCCCCCCCTGCCGCCACCTCAGAGTGTCCTGTGTCAGCTGCGGCCAATACAGCGCCCCCACGCCCACCCCCCACCCACCCACCCTTACCCCCATCATACGCCCACACACCCAGGCACTCACTTCTTGGCGCACTCCCCAGCCCCCGCCCAGAACTGGCAGTTTGGGTCGGCGTCAAAGCAGCGGAGCGCTGGGGCAGCAACACCGGCGGGGGCCGTCACCACCGGCGCCTGCACTGCTGGTGGCGGTGGCGGCTTCGCCTGCATTCAAACCAGCGGCAAAGCCAACACGTCTACACGGGCAATACCAACAGGGTGATATCCATACCATTTCGGCGGCGTGGCCAGTCTCAGCATTATGACGTTGGGGCACTGCAATTCGCCCGCCTTGCACTGCCCCGCCGGTGCTGCCCTACAAGCTGCCACCTTACCTGAGGCAGGCAAGTGTTGAAGATCTGGTCACAGTAGGTGCCCGGGCCACAGCCGGATGCCAGGCAGCCCTGCAGACACAGTTGATTTCAGGTCGCTTCAGATGCATCCCCATCTGCCTCGCTTCCATCTGGCCGTTGAGATGAGCGCCTCAGTGTGTTCAGCCCACGTGGCGCGCGGCACACAGCAGGCGGGGCGTGCGCAGTGCTGGTGCACATCTTGCCTGCGCCTCGCACTCCGTCGTCAGCTTGTTGCACTTGTAACCTGGCTCGCAGCCGCTTGCGACGCAGCCCTGCAAACAGCAGGGCAGTCAGCATGCTTAGGAGTTCAGATGGACCAGCTGTGCGGGTTAGCGGAGCAAGGCATGTGGGCACACGTGCTGGCCCTGGCGCGGCATTCAGGCACACGTGTTGAAGCCCAGCTGTGCTTGCCTGCGGCTCGCACTCTGTTGTGGAGGCAATGCACTTGTAGCCTTGGTCGCAGTCGCTGGCCAGGCAGCCCTGCAGGCAGCGGGGGCCGGCAGGCAGTGTCAGCAGGGGCGGCAGCCATCCAGCAAGGCAGGCGGGCTTCCTGCGGATGGCAGGCGGGACACCACGTGCCAGCTCAGCTTGCCTGTGCCTCGCACACAGTTGTGTATTTGTCACACTCGTATCCTTGGTCACAGCCGCTTGCCAGGCAGCCCTGCAGAGACAGCCAGGGGTGTCTGTGATTGCCGGAGGTCAGATGGTTGGGCGGGGAAGTGGGAAGGGGGCGGTGCAGCAGGGGTGCATGACATGCGCTGCACTGCATGCGCTGCGGTGCAACACTTGCGAGGCGGCTGCTGTGCCTGGCTTGCCTGTGGCTTGCACTGGGTGCTGAATTCATCGCATTCGTAGCCTTGGTCGCAGCCATCTTTCAGGCATCCCTGCAGCAGTGACAATGCGGGCAGGTGTTTTCTCACGGCAGATGCTGCAGCTGCCAGGCACACATGGTGGGGTGACAGCGCATGCTGCACCACCTGCCAGATGACGTGGCAGTGTCCCCTCGACTTTGCACGTACCGTGGGCTCGCACTGGTAGCTATACTGGTCGCAAATGTAGCCCTGTTGGCAGCCGTCGGCCAGGCACCCCTGCAGCACCAGCAGCATGCGGGGGACGGGGATCAGGCAGCGGCGGTGGGGACTGGCATTTGCATAAGGTGTCGGCGAGGAGAGCGGATGGCCCAGCGATGTTCTACCATTTGTATCCGTTGAGGCCAGCACACAAAGGGGCAGCGGGCCAGCGACTCCTCCCCAGCCCCGATCCTGCCAGGCTGGCGCCAACCTTACCGTTGCTTCGCACTGGGCGCTCGCTTGGTTGCACTCGTAGCCATCCTGGCAGCCGTCCCTCAAGCAGCCTGTGGCACGGCACTCATCATCGATGGGCCACCAGTTGTCAAGGCACTCGTAGCCAGGCGGGCATGCGTTTTCCGCCCGTCCTCCTGAGCAGCCCTGCAGGAGGGGCGAAGGCAACAGCAGTAGTGAGCTCAACCCCGCCACGATGATGGTGTGTCAGGCAGGAGTGGGCACTGGCCCACTAGCCAAACAGGTTCATTAGCTTACCCCACAGTCCACGATGCACCAAAGCAGCTTCCGGCCCCTGTGGATGCTAAACTGGACGGGATCATCCTCGGGCTCCACTGCCAGCCTGCGGCTGGGCTGGCGGGGCGCCGCCCCTGCCACCAGAGCTGCCAGACCCAGCAGGCCTGCGGCAGCAGTGGCGATGAGGTAAATTGGGATCAGCAACACACGAGCCGCAATAAACGAGCCTTCCACGCAAGCCCTCCAGCATTTATTACGTCTGCAGAAAGCCAGCTGCCGCAGCAGCTGCCACTAGTGGATCTGACCCAAAAACCCGACATTGTTCCCGACGTTTCCTGCAGGCGCAGAATCCATTTCCCCACCTT